>CM074277.1:31927173-32179673 GCA_037194245.1 Opsariichthys bidens | reverse complement strand
CTATAGTACATACAGTCATGGCCAAAAATATCGGCACCCTTGGTGAATATGATCAAAGATGACTGAAAAAATAAATCTGCATTGTTTTATCCTTTTGATATTTAATTAATAAAATTAGAAAAAATCTAACCTTTCATCGATGGAAAAGAATTGAAAGTGGGGGGAAAATCACATTATGAAATAAATGTTTTCTCCAAAACACTTTGGCCACAATTATTGTCACCCTTTTATTCAATACTTTTTGCAACGTCCTTTTGCCAAGATAACAACTCTGAATTTCAGCTATAATGCCTGATGAGTCTGGACATCACCTGACGAGATTCCTTCATGCAGAATCTCTCCAGATCTTTCAGTTCACCCCACTCATTTTCTCTAGGGTTCAGATCAGGGAGTTGGGATGGCCAGTGACTCATTTTTGTGTTGATTTCGATGTTTGTTTTGGATCTTTGTCCTGCTGGACGATCCATTTTTAGCAGAAGTGGTCAGGTTTTGATTTTTAATCTGTTGGTATTTACTAGAATTCATGATACCATGTATCTGAACAAGTTGACAATGACCTTCAGCAAAAAATAGGCCCACAACATTAAAGATCCAGCAGTATATTTAACCGTGAGCATGGGGTACTTTTTATCCCTGTTCCAACCAAATTCATTTGGGTTTGCTGCCAAAAAGCTCTTTTTCAGTGTCATCTGACCATAGAACCAGGTCCCATGTGAAGTCCCAGTCTTGTCTGACAACTGAATATACTGAAGTGTTTCTGGATGAAAGCAGAGGATTTTTCTTGAAACCCTCCCGAACAACTTGTGGGATGTAGGTGCTGTTCGATCATTTTTTTAGGCTTTCTGAGACTCAAGACTCAACTAAACTTTGCAATTCTCCAGCCGTGATCCTCAGAGAGTCATTAGGACGATAGAGACACACGTCCTCTTCCAGGCAGATTTGTATCTTCAGTTGATTGGAACTTCTTAATTATTGAGATTTTCAATGCTTTAGCTATTTCCCTACAGCCACTTTCGATTTTGTGAAGCTCAACAATTTTTTTTTTGCTGCACATCAGAACTATATTCTTTGGTTTTACTCATTGTGATGAATGATCACGGGACTTTGTCCTTTGTGTTTCCTCATGTTTGTACTCCTGTGGAACAGGAAGTCATGACCGGACATTTTCATATTCATGATCACCCCGGTGTGCTAAAATAAAATAAAATAAAATATGAATGTTAATATACTTCAAAGATATTTCACTCTTGGGGTGTCCAATAATTGTGGCCAACATGTTTTGGAGAAAACATTCATTTCATAATGTTTTCAATTCTTTTCCTTCAATGAAAGGTTAGATTTATTTTTACAGTCATCTTTGATCACATTCACCAAGGGTGCCGATATTTTTGGCCATGACTGTATATAATATAATATGAAGTATAAGATGACAATATGTTACATGTAAAATATTAATAACTAAATCTATAAATGAATGATTAAGTAAAAGGTTGCATTCATAAAGAGTGAAATTTCCATGACATGCATCATTCAATATCATTTCTGCTGTTGACCAAAAACTCAAATCTTTAAAAAAGTGTGTGACGTCACGCGTACGGTGTCCTCCGAGGGCCACTGCGCGCTCTCGCGTAACCGCCCCCCTCTGCCCTGTTCTGCTCTGCCTCTCTCACACACACGGTCACGTAGAATGAGATGAGAATGAGATGAGAACAGTCATGGAGGAGCTGAGCGCGGTGGGAGAGCAGGTCTTTGATGCCGAGTGTATCCTCAACAAACGCCTGAGGAAGGTAACGAGCACACACACAAACACACATTCACCGCGCGTCAATCGTGATCCTCAACGCGTGTTTGATTTCCACAGGGAAAACTGGAGTATCTGGTCAAGTGGAGAGGATGGTCGTCCAAGTAAGTGAGAACTGATACACATACTGCCTTTATTATGTGTGTGCAAGCGTATTTCTTGACTATATAGGCTATATACACATCAAATAGGCTTGTACTACTTGTACTCTTTCACTCACGGTGCCAGTAAACATCTTTGAATGTGAGTCGCGTGAAAGGGGGGGAGAGAGAGAAACAATGAAAACAACAACAACAGCGTGTTGCGCGTTTAATTGCACGTCCACGCGTGGATTCGTGCACTTCAGATTCGCCTTTGCTGCATTTCTCTTTGTCTTTCCAAGTTACTTTTTCCCCTCGATGTATTTTCGTCAAGTTGTTTTTGCTTATTTTTTATTTCTTTTTTGGCTCGTATGTCCTATTTCGACAGAAACAAACAGAAAAAAAACATTTGCATGCGTTATTTTTTGTGTTTTAGTTTGCAGTGATACGTATTGAGAGTCGGTTGTTATAAGGCGAATTGTATCAGTTTTGGAACGCGTTCTGTTACTTTGCAACAATTTGTTCTTTTGTGACGAAAACAGTTTGATCTCGCGCCGCAGCGCGTGGTTTGTTTCGAGTTTTTTTTTTCCCCTTCTTCTTCTTCTTTAAAAACTCCAGCTGCCCCCCAACCCCCCTTAATGCCCCCACTCTTGCTCTCTGTTACATTGTCGCCCCCGTTTTGCCCCGTCTATGGGCACTTGAGCTGTCAATCACACGAGCCACACCTCCAGCGCGCGCGCTTCCATCTGCCTCATTGATTATTTACAGCTTCAATCTATTTTCTATTCTTTATTATTACTTGTTCAAGCTGGGCCATTAGCTGACCACAACTGAGGGCAAAAAGCCAGTGAAAGTGTTTCAAATGAGGGTTGAGAGGTGAATTCTCATTATTTTCTATTTCGTAATATACGAATACTTGTTTGTTTTTTCGTTGTGCACTTAAAAATTTGTGACTCTTATCCGGTCTGTTGCGATTGATTCAAAATGTGCGCACTATTCTAAAAGAAAAAAGTTCTTAATATTTCATCAAAATGTAATAACGACTTTTCTTTTTGTCTGAATGTCTCCAAGCGCTCTTATTTTTCAACCACCTGTTATATAGAGAAACCTTTTTACAATTCCCGCATGCCTTCAAGCCTCGTCCTGCATGGTTTTCTCAGTGGAAGTAGTAGTTTTAGTAGGTATGCAGGTAAAATGAATGCGGTTGATTGAGTAAAGCTGGTTTAAGGCCGTCTGTTTTGGTGGATCGCTACTTTTTTGTGCGTTAAATGAAATCCAGACGGTCCAGAATCTTTTAAGTGCCTTAAACAGTCATCTTATCTCTCTTTTCCCCCCCTGCTATATAACGCCAACATGTTTTACTAAAGTCCAGTTTCACTCCACATCCCTTATGTTTTCATTTACAGTAGTAGATGCAAAATTGGTATCCAAATGGTATTCAAGGGATGTTTTGCATGCATGGCTGTGCTGATTCAGTCTAAACATCATCCTGCGTTGTGACATGCTGTAATTCATATAAAAAACAATTTTTGGCAATGCTGGTGATATTATTCATTGTAATTGCAAGGCTATATGACTTGTTTTTACTTCTAAAACTTTGTCACAATGCAGGGAAATGAGATTAAAATGATGTGAAATTTAAATATACACTTTCCCTTGTACGTAATCGTCTTTTTTCATCATGAGTGTGTTATATGTCATCTACTCACATGCTAAACATGCCAGTGTCTGTGTTTCAGACATAACAGTTGGGAACCTCAGGAAAACCTTCTTGACCCGAGACTATTGGCTGCGTTTAACAAGAGGTAAGAGGTTTCTCCCATTGGACGAGCAGGTCTCTGTGTGAGAGAGACGCCCCCTTTTCTCCATGTGCAAACAATATGGGCTGCAACGCTTGGGAAGGCGTAAATGGGGCTCCATTCACAGGCCATTCAGGGGCTGCAGACGTGTCCAGGCTCACAAGGTCCTCTGCAGACTGACTGAAAATCAAACATCGTAAACATTTTCAGTAGAACTAGTTTTCTCTGTCAGCATTTTGGTTTCACCGTTTGTGAGGAGTCTGTGTAGACTGCAAGAAAAATGTAACCACGTGTTGATACCAACTTGCTACGGTTAAGTTAAAACTAGATTTTCAGAAGAATGTTTGTCTGAATATGGCTCGGGTCTATCCTTCAGTGTAAGTCTGTGGGAATTTTTCTCCTGTCCTATCATCGGCCAAGGAAAAAGCAAATCTGATCACTTAAAATAACATTTGAGGAATGGTCTAGAGCACAAATGGTGATGGAAACCCAACTTTTTTATAACACATCCACCAAAAGACAAAAGAAATGTGATGATTTTTTTTTTGTCCAAATTAGAACAGTGGCTTTTGACAGGAAGTAAGGAGAGAGAGCAGGAAGTGAGGACAAGTAAATGTTCATTCATAAAAACAGGAAATGAATTTCACAATCGGCCCACTGTTTTTTGCTGTACTTGATGTTAGCTAAGACTGTTTGTTAAAATAATAAATAAAATGATAATTGTGAATAATCTTGTACAATTATTTATATATATATATATATATATATATAAAATTGTATATTTTAAAAAAAAGTGTGTGTAGATATATATATATATATATATATATATATATATATATATATATATATATATATATATATATAAAAGTTGAAAGTACTGAATTTTAAAAAATGTGACTCTGGATTCAGTAGCACCTCATTGGCCATTGTGTTAAAACGCTCAACAGATATGTCTGTGATTTGGCTTCAATGAGCAACGCAAGAGAGCATTAGATTTTGCTCTGTGTATTTCTGTATATCTGTGCAAGCACTCGGTGAAGACTCGTTGATGTCTATTTACAACATGTTTTTGAAGCATTGATCATTGTAGCCAATCACAGACATTTCTGATGAGTGTGTGAACACAATGGATGATCAGAGGTTTTTACAAATCTACTCAACAGCGCTCAAAGTGTCAGATTTTTTTAAAATTTCAGCACTGAAGTCTGTACTTTAGACAATATATATAAACATACAAACTTGCGTAATGGTCATATATAAAACAATTTCATTATGGCAAAGACAGTAGGATGTACAATATTGCTAATCACTGCTATTTTGTAAGTTTTGCATTTTTCTAACTAAGTCTTTCATCCATTCTTAGGGAGCAGGAGCGGGAACTCTTGATCCGTAAAAAGGGGAAACGGCCTCGTGGACGACCCAGAAAAATATTGGTGAGTATATCACAAAAAAAAACGCCCCAGATCTAGTGAAAAAACTCAATTTGTGCAATACATTGTTCTCACCATTGTCTATATGTTCCTTTCTCAGGAAACCATTCCAGTGGTGTCCAAGTCAAGCACCTCGTCCTCGTCATCCTCATCTTCTGGTTCATCGTCATCTTCCTCATCTTCTTCCTCTTCTTCAGATGACGATGATGAAGACGATAATGACAGGAATCTGAAGCCGAGTCCTCGTCCACGAGAGCATCTCCCGGTCCCGCAGAAGAAAGCACAAATTGTGGTGGCCAAGCCAGATCCACCAAAGAAGCGAGGGAGGAAAGCGTTGCCTCCGGAGCTGAAGGCGCTGCGTCAGGCCAAAGGTCCTCGGAAGATTCTCAAGCCCATTTCCAGGGACTCGGAGATCAGAGGTAGCATAAAGAAACCGCTTATGCCCGCAAGCTTCACCTATACCGGGTTGAACCGAACCTCCGGAAGGGAGCCGATGGCACTGCAAAACAGAAGTCCTTTTACCCAGAAGAGTTCTTTAAGTTCCCTCGGACGCTCTGTCGGATCAGCCTCGTCACCTCCTGCACTAAGTCGGCCAGCACAAACAAAAACCGCTTCGGATTTCAAGCTCTCTGTCTCAGATATGGGCAGCGGGGGAGTCGATCCCAAAACACCTACATGCAAATCTTCAGGAGTGGCTGCACTGAATGTGCACAGCAGCAATGGGCAGACATGTCCACAACTCTCTCCAAATGTGCCGAGAAAAGGGGAGGCATTGGACCAGACTCTACTTCAACGATCTGGATCTCTCCAGAAATCTCCACCAAGCTCATATTCGTCACTCAAAACTCCCTCCAGCCTTCAAGCCCTCAATCTGCAGAGCGTCAACAAAACGGCGCAGGGTAATGGGACCGACAGTGCCTACTTGAAAGGTTCCTCCAATCCGGGCAGGAAAAGTTCTGGGTTCAACACAAGACATGAGCAGAGTCCTGCACCGAATACCCCTAGTAAGTTCCCGACCAACCAACAAGTCCTAAAGAGTCCACAACGGGAGAAATCCAAAGCGGACGATTTGGCTGAGAGGCTCGGGAAGAAGAATCAAGGTCGAGCAGACAAGATTTTGACTCAGACTCCAGCAACTGAAGGTCGAGATTCCCAACCGGTGCAAGACAGATCATTGTCTAAAGATGCAGGGAAACAAAGCAAGACCCTGAGCGAGTTGAGCACCGGAGAAGAAGGAACCAGCTCAGATTCAGACCACGATTCCTCGTTTCCGAGCGACAACCGTGACCTGGCCATCTCGGTGCAGGCAGGTCAGGACTGGAGGCCGACGCGGAGCCTGATAGAGCACGTATTCGTCACCGACGTCACTGCAAACCTGGTCACGGTAACGGTAAAGGAGTCGCCCACCAGCGTTGGGTTTTTTAGCATCCGTAACTATTGAATGTCGTCAACTGAAACTGCAGCTACTCTGGGATAGTCGGGAGAAGTTTTGAAAGAATCAAAGGAGCTTTTTTGGTGCTTCTCAATCTTCAACGGATTTTACTGGTTTTAACTCGGACTGTTTTAGTTGGTCAGTTCTTAGAGAAGACCAATACCTGAAGACCAGCTCAATCAGAGACATGTATAGTCTCACCTAATTTGAATCAACCATAAACATATGTTTCTGAACAAATGATCGACCGTTCATCTTGGTTTCCACTGCAGGGATGGTGTCTTGTTCTCTTAAAGTTGATTTTGAGTACTGTACTAGTAAAGAAGAAAAATCACACGATCAGAACAAATGTATCCAAAGTGTTTTAAAGCCGAATCTCAGATCACATCTTTTAAGGTGCCTGTTTATTAAGCTGTCCTCTTTTTGCCTGATAATAGTTAAAACTGAGGGTTTGTTTTCCTTCTAGAATGAATGTGGGCATTTTTTTTTTACTACACAACACTTCTCTGTTTTATTTATTATTATTTCTTACTGGTCTTTGTTGTTAGGTCACATGCTGAAACACAGTAAAGATTCTTTTTATACAAAATTCATCATTGTCTGTTCCGAGTCGAATCTACAGTTTAGAACATAAATATGTACATATTTAAGGGGTTGTAAGAATGATACTGACCCAAAATGATTTCCTTGTTTGAGGCAAATACTCTACTGTGCAAAAGTTCAGTGCCAGTAAGTTTTTTTTTTTTTTTGTCTCTTCTGCTTACCAAGGCTGCTTATTTGAGCAAAGATACAGTAAAAACAGTGTTTAGCTCCGTCTCTAATTAAACACGCCTGATTTAGCTAATCAAGGTCTTCAGGATTACTCAAAACTTCCAGGTGGGTGAGTTGGAGCTAAACTGCAGGATAGCGGGGACTGCAAGACTGAGCTTGAGGCTATTGATTTAGTGGAAAACATGATACATTTATTCAGGACTCTTTTATGAATGAAAAGTTCAAAATAACAGAATTGATTTGAAATCAAAACTTTTGAAGGTTGTGAACTTCATTTTTTTGTTCATTTGTCACCCCTGACTATAGAATGCAAAAAATGACAACAAATGAATTTTTTTTACTACTACATGTTGTCCTGTAGGGCTGCACGATTTATTGCACGATACAAAAATGAATATTGAACTTGAACGCAATCAATCGCTTAAATGCGGTAATTCTTAGTGTGATTATGAGTTCGCAAAGGCTGCGATAATGTTTTTATGCGCAGCTTGTCAGTGAAGTACGGCTCCAAATGCTAATCCATCTGAAAGTACTGAGTTTGAGTCGTTTATAATGTACATTTGCAAAAGCAATGCACGTCAAACATCTTTCCAGACATGAGAAGCATTTGTCAACATCTTGTACAAAAAAAGACGACATTAATAACATGGTTTTACTCAAAACTTACTTCATAAAGACAGTTGAGCATCCTTCTGAGAGATAATGTGGCTTCTTACACAGAATAAGGCAGCTGTGTGTTTATTAGTCATGTTTAATCAATCAAAGCGTTTCAATCTTCTGTTTAGTCTATGCGCGTTTGTTGCGAGTGCTCTGTAACGCTGCGTTCACACTTGATGCCAGTGACGCGATGCAACGGAACCCACAATTCAGTACAGTCGACAACGCATGACGTCACCCATTCTAATGCTTTTGAATTGCTCTCGAGATACTTTGATGTCATACTCTGACCAGTCTGCACAGCACAGATGCATCTCGAACAAGCCTAATGAGAGGCGTTAACACCGATGCCCGTGTGAATGCACCGTTAAAGATTGCGCATGTGTGCAGGCGTGTAGTCTTTCTTTACAAAGTGATATACTACTGACCTGCCATAAAGCATTTTTAGTTGTTTTCACGGATTCATGTGACCAGCATCATTTTGACTGCGTTGTCATCTATACAAAAACAACTTTCCATTTGTTTTACATTATTGTCATGTAAACGTACCCTAAAACATAATATCATATGCAGTGTTGCTTCAGGTCTTGTTTCAAGAGTTTTTAGTCATTAATTGTAAAATAAGATTAAGATTTTTACAGCAACAATTGACCCTTCATCGGCAGTTTGATTGACAGGCGATCTGTCCAATCATAACCCAGATTCCACCATTTTGTCAGACAAAGCAGTCAGGGGAGTTAGTAGATTAACGTTGGAGAATTTGAACTTCAAAAATAGTGTGTACTCACGTCTTTCCGTGCTTGAAACAACATTTCTTCTGATGTTCATTCATGTTTATTTGATGCTATAAATCAGGGGTGTCCAAACACGGCCCTGGAGGGCCACTGTCCTGCTGAGTTTTGCTCCAACCCTAATTAAACGCACCTGAACCAGCTAATCAAGGTCTATCTAGGCATACTAGAAACTTCCAGGCAGGTGTTTTGGAGCTGGTTGGAGCAAAACTCTGCAGGACAGTGGCCCTCCAGGAATGAGTCTGGACATTGAACTAGTATGAAGAGATGATCGGTTCACGAGCCGCTTGAAGGAGCTACAGCGATCTGTTGCGACACATTAAAGAGACACTATACGCTATTTATTGATTAAACTTCTTTAAAAAATTACAATATTTTAAATATGAAACTGTTTCATATGAAAAGTAACCTGCTCTGTCTTGTCTGTCGACGCGTTGTCAGTGTCCTCTTTGCTCCGGGATGTATTTTTCACCGCTTGAAAACATGATGTGTGGCGTGAGAGCGGATGGCTTGTCGGACATAGCAACATCATTTGGGTTCATTTTAAGCAAGTAATACAGTAATTTTTAAACAATAGTTGGGTTAAATAAAGCTGTCCAGCACAAACATTAACCCAACCGCTGGGTTTCTCCATTATTAACCCAACTTGAATTTTTGGAGTGTAATTAAATTTAAAAAATGAATGAATTAAAACTAAATACATAAAACGATCCCATATTGGAAACCCCTAAAAGGTTCTATATGAAGTGCCTGAAAAAACCCTTTAAGACTGTAATATGTACTGCAGCTCACATGTTCAGTGTTTGCTGTCTGTTTTGTCTGATCTCCTCCACCATCCTGCCCATCTGAGAGGCCGTTTAATTACGCAGGTTTAGAAGTTTTAAGAAGCCCTTTAATTTTCCCAGAATTCCAAGAGGCGGCTTCCTGAAACAGACTCAACTGTGGTCTGTCTGGGCACACAGCCTTCCCCGAACCTCGCACGGACTTCAACTTAACTACACCACTGGCTTTACCTGCCTAGTTTGTTCACTAAAGTCAGCTTTGTGCCAAACGTTTCTTCTAAAACTCGGGGAAAATAAACACAAATGAGTCATTAATCATCATCCAGTAAGAGTATAGAGCTATGAAATGAATTCTCATTTAATGAGATATGTTTGAGTTCATATTGAGATCTCTGATGACCGATTGCATATTTTGAGATCTTTTTCTCAGGAGAAACATCTAAACCGAGATAGTAAAGAGATCTCATTTATGATTTAGATTTTCAGCCTGATTTTCAATGTTGTAGATATGTGACAAATTAGTGCAGTCAGCTGACTGTGTAAAGAAGCAGTTTTTGCCCGCAGGCAGTAGTGAGCAGCTCGACATGTTTGCAGTGACTGCGATCCTCTGCATGTCGCCGCAGGGCTGGCGTTATCAGCGGCGGTTCATTCCTGACTGGAGTGAGATAATCAGAAGGAATGAGATAAGAGGACACACATGTGCTGAGGTTGCTGCAGTGTTTCACCAGCAGGTACCTCAGAGCTCGCTTATGTAAGCTGCTGCACAACTGCCAAACACTGCAGACCTGACATGCTGAGCAGGAGGGTTCGGATTACAGCCTGAGCTCCTGGCGCTCAATGCTACTCTGTGTTCCTGTGGGCTACATTTAAAAACGTTTAACCTAGGGTTCACTTCTAAACGCATTGCCGATTCAGTGGAGCACTTATGAAGAATCACTGTAAATCCTAATAATGAAAATCACTTAAAGAAATGTTCATTTTACTTAAAGTTTTTTAATTAAAAAGTTGATTCAACTTAATAAAAATTTGTTATGTGAACTCAAAAACAAATTATATTGAGCAGAACTCAATCGGAATAAGTTACTATAAATAATATGCTATTTTAAACTCTAATGATTTAAGTTACAGAAATTCATTAGTTGCTTACGTTGACGGCTGACCACAACATATTTAAAAGAGATGTGAAATAATTCCATGGTTTCTTTTAAACAATGTTTTCGGAGTAACATTTTTATACCGTAGGTTATACTTTTATAGCTTTGATCTCCTGTTCTGTCATCATTGCTTTGCAAATGTTAGTTTTCGTTTAGTCTTATGTAACTTTTTTACTTTGAGTTTGATGAACTTAAATCATTTAAGCCCATCAGTTTCCTTAAACCATTTAAGTGGCTGTATAGTTGTTAAGACTTAGATTTGTTACATGAATTCAAACTGAAAACTTAAAATCTTTAAGTTGAGTTTACTCTAATGATTGACTAAACCAACACTAAAATATAAGTGAATTTAACTTAATGTATATGAGTTTACAGTACTCAAACTTATTGGTTGTAAAACTTAGGTGGTTTAAGGCAATCTGTTTCCTCAAATGGTTTGAGATACCATAACTTTTGTTTTACAGGTTTTACAGTACGTGTAAAATGCTAAAAACATGTTCATATTACATTCCAACATTTAAACATTTTATATATATATATATATATATATATATATATATATATATATATATATATATATACCTGCATATATATTTCGATGTTACTTATGTATCAGTGTTAGTTTGGCATTACTGAGATACAATTATAGTCTTTGTTATTTTGAATGTTTTTTTATGATTCTTTTTTCTGTTTTCATTTTCGTTTCAATTACTAAAGGTTTGGTAATTTGCTACTTGTTTCCTCCTAACAGGGCAATTTAAGGCTCATCATGGGCGTACAAAGCAGGCGGGACACACAAGCTGATCAAGTCCATCAACATTATTTTGCCAAGAATCTTTCAGGAGGTGCTTTCTTTTCTTTTATTTGCATTAATGCACAACAATCTGACCTTGTTCAGTCTTTTTCAGCGTGTATAATCCTTCACAACAAGGTATGCATTTCATAACATTAATAATCTGAGTCAATTCATCAGCGTACAGTCATCAGTACAGTCTCAGGCGTTAAACAATGGTTGGGCTGTGGAAAGGGTGGAGATGAGGGAAACTAACAATCATCTCCTCCACCCACACTTAAAAACACCAGCAGTAAACTAACTGCGTGTCAAAACGTAACAGAAAGAAAACAGACAATGTTTGTGTTTCTTTAGCAGAGATGAAGTTAATAAAGCTTCACTGTCACTGTGAAACATATGATCAGCAAACCCTTCAACTATGGTTGTGATTCAGGTAAAATAAATAACACAGTTTACAGTACAACGTCATTGTGTTTTATACACAACATCCACCATTGATATATCAGACGGCAATACAATGGTGTTTACATTCTAACCTGACGTATTTCACAGAATACCTTGGTTTTTTCTAATTTGTATAAAACTGAAATAAATAAAATTGTTTCAAGTGTTAGATGAAAAAACTTGAACTATTTAAACTAAAAAAAAAAAAAACTTTGAAACATTGCCTTTGAAACTGAAATAAAATGTGGGAAGACTAAAATTAAATTAAAATAAATAAAACTAAAACCAGTGTTATTATCCAACTTTTTTTATTTGTAGCTGCTATTCACATGCTAGCTTGGTAAATTTGGCATTCAACTATTAAGTATCTTTACTCTCCATAATTAAGGTAGTTGGTACATTATCAGCAGTAGAAATTCAAATCTGTTTTTGTCTGACCCTGCTGACCCAATAAGCATTTCTCTGTCCAGTGGTCATGCATTAACTAGTATTGCATTAGTATTGTATCCTTCTCATGGGCATTTAATAATTTTTGACTTTTTAGTCTGAGTTAAATCTCTTTTTTGGCTCATTTTATCTGTAAAAGAAAAGCTGCTTGATTAATAATTAAGCACACTTGAACACAAGGCATTTTTCACTTCCAGCCTTCATGAACAATTATACTGTACATCACTTATAAATGATTAAATACAGTAAGAACAGAAGTTAATAGTAGTTATTGTTAAGATTGTTGTGATTTGGAATTGGTAAAATGTGCTTGGAAAAAAATATAATCATAAAATCAACTTGTATAATAATTATGCACGCAGTGTATTTTTCAAGAGATGTATTTGTATTTTCTATTGCAAAACTAATAAATGCTGTTGAGTTGTAATTATTGTTTGAAAACTGCAGTTTTATGGTATTGGTTAGCAGTCTCGGCTGCGCCTCCTCCTCAGTAATTATTATTTGAAATTTAATAAGTTTAATATGAGTTTAATAGGAACATTAAAAAAATGTGCAGTTTTATGGTTACATTCTCAGGGATAATTTACATGCATTTATTATTAGCATTAATAGTGAAATACCTTTTATAAGGTTGACTAAATAGTTAACTACTGTTAGATATCATAATTTTTTTCATTAGCTTTTTTCTAAATGCATATATTAAGGTTTATACTGCAGGCAAAAAATCCTCAAAAAATCATTTAATCTTTGGGTTAAAAAGTTAAACATTTCTATGAAGATGAATGCTGCAAGATGAATGGCTACACCACCTCCGATCACAGTCTCGGCTACGTCACCTCCGATCGCAGTCTCGGCTACGTCACCTCCGATTGCGGTCTCGGCTACGTCACCTCCGATGGCGATCTCGGCTACGTCACCTCCGATTGCGGTCTCGGCTACGTCACCTCCTCCGATGGCGATCTCGGCTACGTCACCTCCGATTGCGGTCTCGGCTACGTCACCTCCGATGGCGATCTCGGCTACGTCACCTCCGATCGCAGTCTCGGCTACGTCACCTCCGATTGCGATCTCGGCTACGTCACCTTCGATGGCGATCTCGGCTACGTCACCTCCGATCGCAGTCTCGGCTATGTCACCTCCGATCGCAGTCTCGGCTACGTCACCTCCGATTGCGGTCTCGGCTACGTCACCTCCGATGGCGATCTCGGCTACGTCACCTCCGATGGCGGTCTCGGTTACGTCACCTCCGATGGCGGTCTCGGTTACGTCACCTCCGATTGCGGTCTCGGCTACGTCACCTCCGATGGCGATCTCGGCTACGTCACCTCCGATGGCGATCTCGGCTACGTCACCTCCGATTGCGGTCTCGGCTACGTCACCTCCGATGGCGATCTCGGCTACGTCACCTCCGATGGCGGTCTCGGTTACGTCACCTCCGATGGCGGTCTCGGTTACGTCACCTCCGATTGCGGTCTCGGCTACGTCACCTCCGATGGCGGTCTCGGCTACGTCACCTCCGATGGCGATCTCGGCTACGTCACCTCCGATTGCGGTCTCGGCTACGTCACCTCCGATTGCGATCTCGGCTACGTCACCTCCGATTGCGATCTCGGCTACGTCACCTCCGATGGCGGTCTCGGCTACGTCACCTCCGATCGCAGTCTCGGCTACGTCACCTCCGATTGCGGTCTCGGCTACGTCACCTCCGATTGCGGTCTCGGCTACGTCACCTCCGATTGCGGTCTCGGCTACGTCACCTCCGATGGCGATCTCGGCTACGTCACCTCCGATGGCGGTCTCGGCTACGTCACCTCCGATTGCGGTCTCGGCTACGTCACCTCCGATTGCGATCTCGGCTACGTCACCTCCGATGGCGGTCTCGGCTACGTCACCTCCGATCGCAGTCTCGGCTACGTCACCTCCGATTGCGGTCTCGGCTACGTCACCTCCGATTGCGGTCTCGGCTACGTCACCTCCGATTGCGGTCTCGGCTACGTCACCTCCGATGGCGATCTCGGCTACGTCACCTCCGATGGCGGTCTCGGCTGCGCCTCCTCCGATCGCAGTCTCTATAATTATTATTTGAAATTTAATAGGTTTAATATGGCAGTCTCGGCTACGTCACCTCCGATTGCTGTCTCGGCTGCACCTCCTCCGATCACAGTTTCGGTTGCACCTTCTCCGATCGCAGTGTCGGCTGCACCTTCTCCGATTGCAGTCTTTGGTGCACCTTCACTGATCCCAGACTTTTGTGCACCTTGAAACTGAAATAAAATGTGGGAAGACTAAAATTAAATTAAAATAAATAAAACTAAAACCAGTGTTATTATCCAACTTAGGAATATGGTCTTCCTTAATTTTTTTATTTGTAGCTGCTATTCACATGCTAGCTTGGTAAATTTGGCATTCAACTATTAAGTATCTTTACTCTCCATAATTAAGGTAGTTGGTACATTATCAGCAGTAGAAATTCAAATCTGTTTTTGTCTGACCCTGCTGACCCAATAAGCATTTCTCTGTCCAGTGGTCATGCATTAACTAGTATTGCATTAGTATTGTATCCTTCTCATGGGCATTTAATAATTTTTGACTTTTTAGTCTGAGTTAAATCTCTTTTTTGGCTCATTTTATCTGTAAAAGAAAAGCTGCTTGATTAATAATTAAGCACACTTGAACACAAGGCATTTTTCACTTCCAGCCTTCATGAACAATTATACTGTACATCACTTATAAATGATTAAATACAGTAAGAACAGAAGTTAATAGTAGTTATTGTTAAGATTGTTGTGATTTGGAATTGGTAAAATGTGCTTGGAAAAAAATATAATCATAAAATCAACTTGTATAATAATTATGCACGCAGTGTATTTTTCAAGAGATGTATTTGTATTTTCTATTGCAAAACTAATAAATGCTGTTGAGTTGTAATTATTGTTTGAAAACTGCAGTTTTATGGTATTGGTTAGCAGTCTCGGCTGCGCCTCCTCCTCAGTAATTATTATTTGAAATTTAATAAGTTTAATATGAGTTTAATAGGAACATTAAAAAAATGTGCAGTTTTATGGTTACATTCTCAGGGATAATTTACATGCATTTATTATTAGCATTAATAGTGAAATACCTTTTATAAGGTTGACTAAATAGTTAACTACTGTTAGATATCATAATTTTTTTCATTAGCTTTTTTCTAAATGCATATATTAAGGTTTATACTGCAGGCAAAAAATCCTCAAAAAATCATTTAATCTTTGGGTTAAAAAGTTAAACATTTCTATGAAGATGAATGCTGCAAGATGAATGGCTACACCACCTCCGATCACAGTCTCGGCTACGTCACCTCCGATCGCAGTCTCGGCTACGTCACCTCCGATTGCGGTCTCGGCTACGTCACCTCCGATCGCAGTCTCGGCTACGTCACCTCCGATTGCGGTCTCGGCTACGTCACCTCCGATTGCGGTCTCGGCTACGTCACCTCCGATTGCGGTCTCAGCTACGTCACCTCCGATGGCGATCTCGGCTACGTCACCTCCGATGGCGGTCTCGGCTGCGCCTCCTCCGATCGCAGTCTCTATAATTATTATTTGAAATTTAATAGGTTTAATATGGCAGTCTCGGCTACGTCACCTCCGATTGCGGTCTCGGCTACGTCACCTCCGATTGCGGTCTCGGCTACGTCACCTCCGATTGCGGTCTCGGCTACGTCACCTCCGATTGCGGTCTCAGCTACGTCACCTCCGATGGCGATCTCGGCTACGTCACCTCCGATGGCGGTCTCGGCTGCGCCTCCTCCGATCGCAGTCTCTATAATTATTATTTGAAATTTAATAGGTTTAATATGGCAGTCTCGGCTACGTCACCTCCGATTGCTGTCTCGGCTGCACCTCCTCCGATCACAGTTTCGGTTGCACCTTCTCCGATCGCAGTGTCGGCTGCACCTTCTCCGATTGCAGTCTTTGGTGCACCTTCACTGATCCCAGACTTTTGTGCACCTTCTCTGATCTTTGTCTTTGGTGGACCTTCTCTGATCTTTGTCTTTGGTGGACCTTCTCTGATCTTTGTCTTTGATGGACCTTCTCTGATCACAGTCTTTGGTCCACCCTCTCTGATTGCAGTCTTTGCAGTTATGGTTTCAGTGTCTTTCATGATTTCCAAAACTGCTCTATTTCCTTTAAGTACTTTTGTTACATTAAGAGTTTTTCCACTTTTCATTTTTTCTAAGTCTTGAGCAATGTCTTTAGCTTGTTCAAAGTGAACTGGCTTTCCATTGTTGTCAAGAGCAACCACAACATAATCATATCTCATCTTGACTTGTAGACCAGATTTCATTGTTTTACTGACATCATAAATATTAATTTTTCTCTCACTTCTGAATAATTTGCTCTCTATTCTGTATGCATTTGGAGTTTTGTCATAAACTTCAATCGGAAAGTTACGTGTGAACTTTAAATTCTTAAAATCTTCTTTGAACATGAAGGATTGTGTTGTTGGAACTTTCAGTCTAATATTTGCTGCATTATCCCACTTCTCCTGCCAAAAGTTGTTATCAGATGGATCTTCAGGCTTGTCCACTAAATGCCTCTTTTCAAAATCATAAGGTGTTGCACGTCTGTATCTGATGTGCAATTTTGTGCAAATACACAGAAATTCTGATTCACGAGTTCACACTTACCAATAATCAGATAGGGAATTAGTATGCATATTTGGCGTGCTGTCCGAGGAGAGGGCTCCGAGCTCGGTATTTGGCCCGAGCCCAGAGTACTCCCCCCGTATCTGGTTTAGGAAGTAACCAGGCAAGTGTGAGGAGACGGGGTGGTGGAGGGATGCTGAAACTGTCCAAAAGCATAGGTGAGTCGACTGCATCGATATATATAGGTTTCTGCTCATGCTGATTGGGCAGACATGTTGATTGCTGATTAATGACAGCTGGCTGGAGTGATGTGATAATTAGCTAGATCATTTGAACGTGTTCCTCCCGAACTTTGTTAATAAAACATCATTTGTGTATTGATGGAGTTTATAGGAATGTTCGAATAGAATCCTGCAGGAAAATGTTGGCGTTGCTTGGCTTGTTTAAACGCCATAAAACTGCAGGCGTTTTCCACCTAAAAAAAGGGAAGAGTTAATATGATACAATTCACGAGACCATGATTAAATGATATAAAGATATATGACAAAAGTACTTCAGAGTTTTAGCCTCCCCCTTGATCATTTTGTTGATGTGATGCCCCCAACAATGTGGAGGCCCAAGGCAATTGCTTAATGTGTCTATAGTTAGTGCTATTACAGTGTCCAAATGTACAAAAAGGCATCTGTCAAAAATGTATAAAATCATTGAAAGAACACTTTTTTCTTTGCAAAGGGATATAGACTTGTAAGAAAGAGCGAAAGAGGGTGCAGATACTGCAGTCCTCGCCCTGAAGGTCAAGTCAATAGTTTAGGGAGTTGCACCCGAAACTACAGGGTGTCTACAGATATAAACAAGTTAAATTTAATACTTTTTAAGACCTTTTTAATACCACCTTATATGAAATTTAAGACCAAATCTGTGATGGAAATACACATTATATTTAAATAAGAGCTGAACGATTCTGGATAAATTAAGAATAAAACCGAAATTACGATTTTCCCATGATTCTGAACAGACTACTAAACAAAATAGCATGTCATTTAAAAGAGGTTCTGACAAATGTTAATTTCCTGCAGTCTATTTAAAATGTTTCATGAATTTTGAATGAATTATTTTAAAATTCCTTTGAATGAATGATTCAATGGCTCATTTATAAGCACTTCATTGTTTCATTACTGGATGAATCAGCATTTTTTGAACGAATCTCTTGAATGAATGATTCAATGCCAAACACATTTTTTTACTTGCTGCCCCTGGTGGCATAATTATGTACTATTAATTGATATAAATCAACTTTTTGATGATATGCTAATTATATGACCAGCACCTGTATACACTAATTCCATTCAAAAAGTGAAACATGTATATTATAGCCTATTCATTCTTTACACGCAGACTGATATATTTCAAATGTTTATTTCTTTTAATTTTGATGATTATAACTGACAACTAAGGAAAATCCCAAATTCAGTATCTCAGAAAATTAGAATATTACTTAAGACCAATACAAAGAAAGGATTTTAATGCAATCAAATTACAACATGTCTACACCGGACACGATGAAACATAAGGCATAAGGCACGCAGGGCTGCATTAATACATGAGCTTCCATGGGCTGAAGCAAAGGGGCCGACACTGGGGAGGGGCCTACTGGCTGCACGAAAACTGTATTTTTCAAATAATTATTTGTATATATGGGAGTTTGCGGCATTGACAACCGCATTAAACCAACTCACACAGCCGTAAGTTTTCAAGACTCTCAACTGCATGTTCGGCAAAGCCCTGGTGTGGAACCGGAACCGGACTGGACTAGTTTTCTGTAACCTCATTCAGTGTGAGAGAGTCGCCTTGTTACTGAACATGGGTTCTCGCATTTTGGCCAGAGAAGTTTCGATGGCATTTTCTTTTACACTCGCGCACCGTGACAGGTTCTACACTGGCGACATGTTTCCTGGAAACAGTGTTCAACAGGGTTTGAGAAACGTTTTCTCTTAATTTGTGGGTGTGTCAAAAATGTCTGCCCAATCAGCAGCAACATGTATATAAACCACGCGGTATTAAAGAGACAGCGCGCACAAATGGGTCAAAGTAAAGTCGTTAACAAATGTGTCTGCTGCAATTTGGTATACGCAACAATTTAAGATATTAGAAGACATGTTTGTCGTTACAGTTTTATAGTAAAAATATAGCATGTCAACATGATGATGTAGTTGTTTATATTTTTTAGCTTCATTTTACGGTTTAAATTTCATACAAAATGGTAATTAAGTATTTTACATGAAAATGAGAAAGAAAATAAAAAGGTATTAAAAAAGTAAGAACTAGAAATAAATTAATTTTAATTAGAATTGATTACCAGGAGATAAAAAAAAAGATAATTAAATTCGAGGCTTGGATCATAAGAATTAGGAACCACAGTTTCCAAAAATCCCTTCACTCGATTGGGATGTCTTGTATTCTGGACATCGAGTGCATTTTGCAGTATTAAACACGTATATATAAATTTCATCAGGCTCCGAAATTCTTCAAAAAGAACAAAGAATGGCCTTCTCAGTCGCCAAAGTTGCGTCATCAGAACAGGGTGTTCAACACACCACCGTTTCAGTTTACAAAACGTTTTACAAAGTTTTGTCGGGGCTGAACACAGCCCTTGTTTGCATGCAGTGTTTAATAAAGAAATTATGTTTGCATAAGTACAGCACTTTCTTTACTCAAGAAACACTACGTCCATTTTTGTATTTGAAGAGCGGAGAATATTCTTAGTCTGCTATGTGCCGTCTAGTTGAAGCAAGTTTTTAATGTGCAAAGTGCTTCATCTTTTGTATCATGACTTGTCAAAACTGTACTGTGGCAAAAAAGGGTTTGGGAAACACTGATGTAGTCAGTATCGTAGCTTTGTTAATGTAACTGCTGTTTCACACGCGCCACATACTGGTGTAAGGGACGCCCGCCGGGGTCCAATGACGGTTTCCAATAGAATGGGTGAAGTGACTCCAATTATGAAAAAGACTTTCAAGGTATTTGATTATTTATACATTTGAATAAATGTTTGGGTATTCTTTTTAACCCTTAGTTTGAATTATACTTGTTCGTTCGGATTCCTATAACGTTTTGAGTCTCGCACCGATCGGGAAGACGATCTCTAAATCACAAACTCGTCAGTCTTAGTCATTTAGACAGAGACAATTGACTGATACTTTTAAACGCCGCACAATGCTTGTATATTTCTAAAAATACATTATTCAGTCCTCATAGATCTGTACACACTTAATTAAAGTAAGACTATATCTATCCAGAGGTCATGACCATTACCGTAGATCAGGGCTGGGTGGGTTACTTTTAAAATGTATTTCACTACAGATTACAAAATACATGCTTTAAAAAGTAATTTGTAACGTATTTCGTTACATTACTCAAGTTTGGTAACTTAATCTAAATACTTTAGAATACTTTGGAATATTAATAAGTGTGGAACAAACACAAAAAAGGTCATTGCAAGTTTTTATCTCACAACTCTGACTTTTCCCCTCAGAATTGCGTGATATAAAGTTGCAATTGTTATCTAATAAAGTTAGAATTATGAGATATAAACTCACAATATTGAGAAAAGTCAAAAATATGAGATATAAATTTGCAATATTAAGAAAAGTCAGTATTATGATATAAACTGACAATATTGAGAAAAGTCAAAAATATGAGATATAAACTCACAATATTGAGAAAAGTCAAAATTAGGATAAAATCCCAATATTGAGAAAAGTCACAATTATGAGAAATAAACTCACAATATTGAGAAAAGTCACAATAATGAGATATAAACTCATATACTAAATTCACAATTGCAAGAAAAAAGTCAGTATTGCAAGTTTAAATGTCGCAATTCAGAGAAAAAGAAGTCAGAATTGTGAAATGCAAACTCACAATTGTGAGGGGAAAAAACAAATTGTGAGAAAAAGTTGCAGTGACGAGTGAATTATAAAATGACTCAAACAACCCTCACAAAACATGAAAACAGTCGTGGATCATCAGGTCATGACAGGACAGTTAAGTTGACTGTTTGTCAATTTTTTTTATATAAATTCAGTCATTTTGTCTTGTTCAGGACAGTACTAAATAAAAATAACAACATTTTTATTATACCTCTTAAAAGTATTAAAATGTTGATGAAACTTAACTCTACTTTTTCAGACGGTCAGAGTCAGAGAATCACCAATTGTTGTTTAAATGACATTAAAATTCAAAATAATCACTTTGGTAATCTAAAATACTTTTCAGATGTAACTGTAATCTGATTACCACCCATTTAAAATGTAACTGTAATGAAACTCAAATTTTGTATTTTAAATACGTAACTAGGTTATTTGTATTTCGTTACTCCCCAACCCTGCCGTAGAACCAAGATGACCTATCTAACTTCCTCTAATGGTAACTTTACATAATCATGCCGTGGTTTTCCCACGTACACTTAGTTAGAATAATATTACAATAATCAGAGGTTGAGGCTGACCCTATTCAGATTGGTCTGACAACCCTTTGTTGTTCTGAATGGAAAACCCCATTATTAGCCTCTACAGTCTAAGTACACGTGACTAATGCCAATGTGTTAGTCGGACCTCCAAAACTTCAGCTGATGTGCCCCAGTGCTCCACAAACTGAGTTTATGGGCCGTTACTAACCTGAGCGTAGATTTGTGGACTTAACGTCACCTACTAGTTAATAATTTCAGAGTCAATCAGAATAAATTCAAACAACAATTTATTAACCAAGTAATAGAACAATAATTCAAAGAATAAAACATTCTACATAAATTCCGTAATAAAAGAACATAGAAACATTTACTTGGCAATGAAAGATACTACACACAGCGATTGTGCGGGAGATCTGTTAACAGATTCCCGGAACTCTTTGCCTTCTCTCCCTAAATATCAAGATAATTCAATAGGACCAAACGGTGATGTCTGCTATTGTAATTAGGTTTTGGTCCCTTATCCAGGGGGTCACAAATGGGCAATCAGATTGAATGGGGCACACCTTTAGTGGCACACAATATTCCTTGTTTTCTAGAACTTCTTGGAAGTTTGTACTATGTCTGAGAGAATGAGACCATTTTACCAGCGCACTGAGACATTTCAAATGATACCAAATATATTTTCACGCCCAGTGTAGACAGCCAATAGCTGTTGCAAGTGGGACACAAGTGCTGTTGACACGGTTTTAATGTCAGATTATTGCTGTAAATAACAAACATGGCATCTGAAGATTACTTCTCTGTGTTTGTTCTCCGTTGTTTTGCTGTATTTCCAGATGATTCATTCAATCCCAGGTTATCAAGAGCAGTAGTTCCAACCACTCAAATTCGCTTGTTGCGAACATTCGTAGGAACTATGCTTTCAAGAAGCACTGAATTGTAAAACTATGCTGGTGGTAATGGAAACACATTTCAAAAGTAACCTATCCAGCCCTGGCCCCAACCCGTCTTGTCACGACCACTTCCCTTCTGGAAATTTCTGTTCTTATAAAACGGTGCGATTTCGAGGGGACCAAGCCATGGGTCACTCTGAGGAGAAGTTGGTTCATCTCCTATGCGTGGGGTGAAAGCTGATATTGTCGCATGTGGAGCAGGCCTAGAGGAACTACTGAGGAAGCTGCTGCCACCAGGCCTAGCAGCTTTTAAAACCATATTGAGGGGGAGAAGTGACCCCAAGAGAGGGAGGGCATGAATGAAAAACATCACATTAAATGCGAACAAATGGAGCAAAGGCAGAGTGTGTGCCCCCATTGCATATGTAGAATACACTGAATGACCTTATCTTTTGAATTGATTCATACCCTGAACACAATCTCACCCGGTTTTTCAAGATCAGGGTACATAACGCTATCAAGTAGTAATGCATTGACTTGGTGCTAATACTGATTAATTCATCCGATTCTATAGGTGCTTGTCAAAGTACATAAAGCAGGTAGACCTTCTTTCAAACCACATGCTTTTAGATTATCCTTCCTAGCGCCGCTGTTCAAGGGAAGATTAATCTGTTGAGCCAGACATATATATGAACTACTTCCTCAGTAGTTCATATCAGAGGCACTAACATCTTTTTCCTTTCTTTTTCTACGCCCATATCTTGAGACAACCATTCTGACTTTACTAGCTCTTGTCATGTCTATCCACTCCTGACCCAGAATCAACATCACACCTATACTCTTCTAGCCGTCTCTACACTGCTTCAGTTACTACTTTTGTGTATCACATGAAAAAATTAAAATGTAAAGAAGGTTCGGCTAGGCTATTCTATGGAGTGAGATGTGTAACTTACTTTTTCAGATTACTTATTTGGATACATATCTTTCAGCTTATACTGTCAAATCTTATCAAATGTTCAAATATTGTTTAAAAACCTGACCCAAGTTACATTTCAGGAACGTCTAGGGCGGCTATGAAACTCCATAAAAAACAACATACAATATAAATAAGTTTAATATAAATAATTTTATTTCTTATAAATTTTATTACTAAAAAATAATATATTAAATTATTAAATAAATTAATTAATAAATTATTAATTTTCTTAAATTATTCATTATACTTTTTTTTTTTAAACAAATTAGCCATTTTCTTATAGACTTTCTTATAAATTCTAAAATTTCTCAGTCACACTTTATATTAGTACATATAAGTTAAATACACTTAATAAAGTGGACCTGTTAAATATATAAAACTATACATTTTCTGATAAATGAATAATGTTTTCTTATTAATGTTTTAACAGTTCTTAGGTACGGGAAGGATCCGGGAACTGGTGAACGTCTGCTGCTCGGTCCTCAGCTAGCCGAGAGGCTCTTCCTCGCGGTGCCATGCATTGGCACTGGACTCTCAGTGGACGGCTCGATCCTTTTCCACCCCCTGGCAGCCGGTGATGGCTCCTCTGCTCCCAAATGGACGGCAGCCACCCCACCTTGACCCAGGAGCACGGCAGCAAGCTGTACGTCACACCTGTCGCTCCAGTACCACCACCTCGGGCAACCACTCGCTGTCTTCACTCTCCCGCGCTGCCCGACCTCAGCAACTGGAAGTACGCTCCTGTCGTCGCTCCTCTTTTATGCTTCCGGAGCTCCTCTGTGAGAGATACGAGACCGGTGCAGTGCGCATCTGATGCTCATTATCACTCGCACCTGTCATCCTGTCCTGTCCTGTCATCGCTGCATTCCGGAGCTCCTCCGTGAGAGACGGGTGCCACCGACCTGACGCCATTCCCTCACGGCTCTCGCCTGGGTTTTGGCACCAATGTGACGCAGTTCGCTCCTGTCATCACTGCATTCTGGAGCTCCTCGGTGAGAGACGGGTGCCACCGACCTGACACTGTTCCCTCACGGCTCTCGCCTGGGTTTTGGCACCAATGTGACGCAGTTCGCTTCTGTCATCGCTGCATTTCAGAGCTCCTCTGTGAGAGACGGGTGCCACCGACCTCACGCCGTTGCCTCACGGCTCTCGCCTGGGTTTTGGCACCAATGTGACGCAGTTCGCTCCTGTCATCGTTGCATTCCGGAGCTCCTCCGTGAGAGACCGGTGCCACCGACCTGACGCCGTTCCCTCACAGCTCTCGTCTGGGTTTTTGCACCAATGTAACGCAGTTCACTCCTGTCATCGCTGCATTCCGGAGCTCCTCCGTGAGAAACGGGTGCCACCGACCTGATGCCGTTTCCCTCACGGCTCTCGCCTGGGTTTTGGCACCAATGTAACGCAGTCCTTAAGTACGGGAAGAACTCTCCAGTCATCGCTGCATTCTAGAGCTTCTCTGTGAGGGATACTAGACCAGTGCAGCGCAGCTGATGCTCATTATCACTCGCACCTGTCATCCTGTCATCGCTGCATTCTCCGTGAGAGACGGGTGCCACCGACCTGACGCCATTCCCTCACGGCTCTAGCCTGGGTTTTGGCACCAATGTGACGCAGTTCGCTCCTGTCATCACTGCATTCTGGAGCTCCTCGGTGAGAGACGGGTGCCACCGACCTGATGCCGTTTCCCTCACGGCTCTCGCCTGGGTTTTGGCACCAATGTGACACAGTTCACTCCTGTCATCGCTGCATTCCAGAGCTCCTCCGTGAGAGATGGGTGCCACCAACCTGACGCCGTTCCCTCACAGCTCTCGCCTGGGTTTTTGCACCAATGTAACGCAGTTCATTCCTGTCATCGCTGCATTCCGGAGCTCCTCCGTGAGAAACGGGTGCCACCGACCTGACGCCGTTCCCTCACGGCTCTTGCCTGGGTTTTGGCACCAATGTGACGCAGTTCGCTCCTGTCATCGCTGCATTCCGGAGCTCCTCCGTAAGAGACGGGTGCCACCGACCTGACACCGTTCCCTCACGGCTCTCGCCTGGGTTTTGGCACCAATGTAACGCAGTTCGCTCCTGTCATTGCTGCATTCCAGAGCTCCTCCGTGAGAGACGGGTGCCACCGACCTGACACTGTTCCCTCATGGCTCTCGCCTGGGTTTTGGCACCAATGTAACGCAGTTCGCTCCTGTCATTGCTGCATTCCGGAGCTCCTCCGTGAGAAACGGGTGCCACCGACCTGATGCCGTTTCCCTCACGGCTCTCGCCTGGGTTTTGGCACCAATGTGACACAGTTCACTCCTGTCATCGCTGCATTCCAGAGCTCCTCCGTGAGAGATGGGTGCCACCGACCTGACGCCGTTCCCTCACAGCTCTCGCCTGGGTTTTTGCACCAATGTAACGCAGTTCATTCCTGTCATCGCTGCATTCCAGAGCTCCTCCGTGAGAGACGGGTGCCACCGACCTGACACTGTTCCCTCATGGCTCTCGCCTGGGTTTTGGCACCAATGTAACGCAGTTCGCTCTTATTGCTGCATTCTGGAGCTACTCTGTGAGAGACGGGTGCCACCGACCTGACGCCGTTCCCTCACAGCTCTCGCCTGGGTTTTGGCACCAATGTAACGCAGTTCGCTCCTGTCATCGCTGCATTCCAGAGCTCCTCTGTGAGAGACCGGTGCCACCGACCTGACGCTGTTCCCTCACGCATCTTACTCCATGACCTGAAACAAAAACATATATATCAGCATTATTTATATGAATACATCACATTTAGATCAAATTTGACTTGGCAAAAAGTCTAGGATTACATGAAAAAAACATTAGACTCAAATCTTTACTTTTAGTACCTTAAACCAGTCATGGAGCTTCATCTCTTCAAGAACAAGTCTCTGCTCTGGATCAGGCTGCAGAGAGTCACGAATCATTTCGTAGCATTCTGTGCAAAGAGATGACAGACATCTGATTATGAACTCATATTGTACACCTTTTTTGAATGATTCAGAATTCAAATTGGTTCTCCTTGTTTTTTTATAATGAAGATCTCACCTTGTGACAAGTCAGGTTCACACCATTCATCTTTGCTTATCATCTGCAAATCGTGGAGTGAGGGATAATATCCACACATCATTACAAACAGCAGGATTCCAAGTGACCACACA
Source organism: Opsariichthys bidens (assembly GCA_037194245.1). Classification (NCBI taxonomy): domain Eukaryota; kingdom Metazoa; phylum Chordata; class Actinopteri; order Cypriniformes; family Xenocyprididae; genus Opsariichthys; species Opsariichthys bidens. The sequence continues at coordinate 32,153,176 of CM074277.1, read as the reverse complement.
GTCGCCGGCTTCGCATGGTATTTGCCATTGGCGTGGTACTCCGGTGGACAGAATATTTTTGTGCCTGGAAAGAGATTTTGTATGTTTAACATTATATCACAGCATGTTGAGCTAATTAATGGTTCATAATACATACCACAGTAGGTCACATAGCCGGACTCCGTCAGGAGCGCACCGCACCCGAAGTCAATCAGTTTGACCTCTAAGGTGTCCTGGTTTATTAGGAGGTTCTCCAGTTTTATATCTCGATGGAAGACTCCACGTTCACAGCAAATGTTAGCAGCGTGAATGACCTGCTGCATAACATGCTTTGCTGTCCTCTCATCAAGACATCCTCCTTTAAGCTTTATGAAGTCCAACAGGTTCATGCAAGGCAAGGGGCGTTCCAGGACCATGATGTAATGGTCTGGGTCGTCCTGCCAGTCCAGCAGTTTAATTATCTGCGGAACTCTGGGGCCCTTATTGGCCATGAATGTCAGGCCGATCTCCATGGGGAGGCGTTTGGGATGGCCAAGCTAAAATGAAGAACATATAATGGTTAGATGAAGGTGATTTCCCAGATTAACTTGAATATAAGAGGTTATAAATTGAAAACAGCAATTGAGAAGCAAATACACAGAGAGTACAGCCTACTCACGACTAAGATAGTTCTCATATCTGGCGTCTTTTCCGCAATTTTCAAAGCCACCTGAATAAAAAAACAAATGATAAGCAGTTAGCATGTGCACAAGGTTTATATCATTCAAGTCAAGAAAACGTTTTGCAAGTATAAGTGTTTGCAAGTGTAAGTAAGAAAAAGAGACCTTAAGGCCATCCTTGCAGCGAGTTCCTGCATACACACTGCCAAAACCTCCTTGACCCAGCTTCTGTCCAAATTCATATCGCCAGCAAATATGGTCTATTAAAAGATGAGCATTTGTAGTTAGCGTGAAATACAATTTTATTTATTTATTTATGCATTTTACAATTTATTATAACACTCATGAATTTATTATTCTTACCATTGCCCTGATCTTCCATGTCGTCATCTTCAGGATCGACATCTTGAGGTTGGAGGACGTCCTGTTCCTTCTGCTGTTCCTCAGCATCAGGGAGGACTTCAGAGGCTGGAGCTTCTCCAAGGTCACTGATCTCTAGAATTTGTAGAGAACTCTGATCTAAAATAGGGAATACCAATAATATGAAAATGAATAAAAAATTATATGAATAGAATGATGGCTCTTCATTTAATGCGACTTTTCACAAAAATTATCATCTCTAAATAATGTAAATGCATTTGTTTCTGAATTAAAATTCCCACATATGGTTTGGTAGTGACACAATAAAACTATCCTCAACAACTGTGAATGTGAGGATGTGTATGTATTATGTTTTGAATTATGGCAGTAAATGTACCCTCATTCAGCTCTTCCACGGTGTCATCTTCAGTCGTACAAACTGGAGATTCAACGTCCTGAGGTTGGATGACGTCCTTCTCCAGCTGTTCCTCAGCATCAGCGAGGACTTCAGAGGCTGGAGCTTCTTGAGAATCACGTATCTCTACAGTGTACGGTAGAGATGGCTGATCTAAAGAGGGAAATGCAATAATATGAATAAAACATTTCAGTTTTTTACTTTGGGGGGGGGGGGGGGGGGGGCACTTTTGAAAAGATTAATAGTCTCCAAACAATGTTTTGTAATTTGGCTCTGAATTAAAATTCCCACATCCTGATTCTGATTTGGTAATGATGCCTAATAGAGCTTTCCTCAACAACTAGATATGTGAGAATGTGTGTTTGATGTTTTTGGACTATGGCAGTAAACTTACCCTCGCCCAGCTCTTCCACCCTGTCATCTTCAGCCGAACGAACTGGAGCATCAACATCCTGAGGTTGGATGACGTCCTTCTCAAGCTGTTCCTCAGCATCAGGGAGGACTTCAGAGGCTGGAGCTTCTTGAGAATCATGCATCTCTACAGTGTGCGGTAGAGACGGCTGATCTAAAGAGGGAAATGCAATAATATGAATAAAACATTTCAGTTTTTTACTTGGGGGGGGGGGGCACTTTTGAAAAGATTAATAGTCTCCAAACAATGTTTTGTAATTTGGCTCTGAATTAAAATTCCCACATCCTGATTCTGATTTGGTAATGATGCCTAATAGAGCTTTCCTCAACAACTAGATATGTGAGAATGTGTGTTTGATGTTTTTGGACTATGGCAGTAAACTTACCCTCGCCCAGCTCTTCCACCCTGTCATCTTCAGCCGAACGAACTGGAGCATCAACATCCTGAGGTTGGATGACGTCCTTCTCAAGCTGTTCCTCAGCATCAGGGAGGACTTCAGAGGCTGGAGCTTCTTGAGAATCATGCATCTCTACAGTGTGCGGTAGAGACGGCTGATCTAAAGAGGGAAATGCAATAATATGAATAAAACATTTCAGTTTTTTACTTGGGGGGGGGGGGGGGGGGCACTTTTGAAAAGATTAATAGTCTCCAAACAATGTTTTGTAATTTGTCTCTGAATTAAAATTCCCACATCCTGATTCTGATTTGGTAATGATGCCTAATAGAGCTTTCCTCAACAACTAGATATGTGAGAATGTGTGTTTGATGTTTTTGGACTATGGCAGTAAACTCACCCTCGCCCAGCTCTTCCACCCTATCATCTTCAGCCGAATGAACAGGAGCGTCGACATCCTGAGGTTGGATGACGTCCTTCTCAAGCTGTTCCTCAGCATCACGGAGGACTTCAGAGGCTGGAGCTTCTTGATGATCAGGTATCTCTACAACAGTGAGATGTTGTAAAGAAGCGTGACCTAAAGAGGGTAATATTAATAACATAAATCAAAAAATTAGGAATAAAGATTCTGGAAAAAATAAAACTTCTTTAAACAATGTATAATTCCCAAATATTGATTGATATTGTTTTGGCAATGACGCCTAAAAAAAGAAGCTGTCCTAAGATCCAGCGCTATTTTAGTGTCATTGAGAAATTAATATAGGAGTTTTCCTATATGATATATGATATATATATATATATATATATATTATATATATATATATATATATATATATATATACACACATACACACATGTATACACGTTATTGCAGTTATTTTATTTAATAGACCCTGCTCAGATCAAAAATATCTTTACATTCATTTCATTTCAGATTATAACACTATTTGGGCAAAAAGTTGAAAGACTCTTTGGGCCAGTTTGTTATAAAAAAGAAGGGCTTTTTTTAACACAAGAAATACAAAAGTTTATCTAATTGAAGAATTTGAAGAATCTATATTCAATACTCCAATCATCATGTGTGAATGTACCATCAGTAATGTTCCAGTATGATCCCGCCTCACTCTGGTCCTCCTCCTCAGCCTTAACCAGGTCGTATTTGCCAGCTCTTTTGCGAAAAGGCCGGAATCTCCTATCTCTCCCTTCATTATTCGCATCAGCACCACCAGGCGTCTCATCGAGCTGACGGTTTTTCCGCCGTGGTGGTGTGTTTGAGCAGTACACAGGGTTGTTGTTCGTGTACCTGCTCCAGACAAGTCGCTTTCTTTCGTCGCGAAATTACTTGTCCATGATATAACACTGTTGAAATCAGAATACTCGGAAGCAAAAATGAGCAATAGCGTTTCAAACGAAACGTCAAGATCACTTTGAAATCAGAATACAACTAAATCAATAAAATGAACAAGATCGTTTAAAGCCTTCAAGCACTGTGAAGCTAAACGTCGAGATCACTCTGAATACACCGAAATATCAACCTACTAATTGGACAAGTGAGTTTCAAGCCTTTATGTACTCTCTGTGACAGTGACGTGATAGTGACATGACGTTCCAAGTTCCACGCTTTGTGTCGTCACGCCACAAGAGGCTTAATTGGAACTTTTGAACGATAACAATATTATTCGACCTGCACCGGCGCTGCGCAGACCGATCGGCGGATGACATCAAAGTCCCAAATATTTGTGATGTATATATATCGTCTACAATAGTGGTAATTGTTGTTTTAACGATGTGCGACCTGACATTATCGAGTATGGCCCTCACTTTGCAAAAAACAAACAGTCTATTATGCTCACAGGTGTTTGTAGAGCCATTGAAAAGATTACTGCGCCAGCGTGTTTAGTTTGAGTGTACGTGGTCACTGATTTAACATACTATTTTGAAATGGCAATGTAAAAATGCTCCACGTATACGAATTTGTTTTAAGGCTATCATATGATATAGTTTAGCAACCACACAAAGTTTTTTTTTAATATAACAATTTAATAAAAAAAGAAGTTAATAATTACTTACTACATTTTAGGCCTAATAATGCCTGTTTTTGCTCTATTTCGCCAGCGAAAATAGTTCCATTCAAAGCCACAGCAAAACTGTTTTGCATCTCTAAGCAACAGCGGGGTTTCCTTACTGAATGAATCAGTCATTTTCGTAGTCAATTGCTTCGTTACTGAAATAATCAGCCGTTTGAACGAATCGGTTGAATGGGTGAATGAATGACTCACTCGTTAACAGTGACTTGGCGCCACCTACTGGCGGTGTTAGTTTCATTTTGGAAGTAGGCTAGCTTTGCAATTTTATATTCATGACAGTCAACGTTTTATTTTTAATACATTATTTTCAAAACATTATTTGTAACTGCAGGTTAAATGCATTTGTCACCTCTGAGCTGCATTAAGCAGTCTGCAAATACATCTAAATGCCGCTTCTGTGACACTTCTGCATTGCAAAGATGCATTTTGTACTGATTTGAGCCCTTATAGTGTCTCATTATTCTATCTGAATTTATAGATTAAATACAAAAATTTGACATAAAAGCCAAAATCAGATTTCGTTTAGTACATTAGCCTTTACTACGGTGGCCGAGAGAGCTCAAAACGCTTTCAAATAATTTAACACATGCAAATTTAAAAAAGCACATGCGAATTAAAAAAAACACATGCAAATTTAAAAAAGCGCATGCGAATTAAAAAAAGCACATGCAAATAAAAAAAAACGTGATCATCAGTTTGACAACACATGTGCTGCAAATCCTCACAACACATGCAAACTCAAAAAAGCGCTACATTTACGAAACGCGCTGCATTTACGAAAAGCGCTGCAAAGAGCACAAACCACAACGGAAATGTTTCAAGGGGGACCCCAAAAAGTGACGGACCCTAGTAGGAAGAGCGTCCAAAACCAGTTCAACTCACCCTTCACTTATTCACTGATCTCTATATAGTGCACGGCATTTGAGTGTACAATGTGTGCACAATCATGAAATACTATAAAAACTGCAAACAAAAATAAACTACTGTACATTATTTCATATATTTATTATTTCGCATAAAGTGTTTTTCAGTTTGCTAGAAACTCACTGGTGACGCGGTCGTCGCGCGCCCTCACGCGGCCGTTACGATTACGTCACATTAATATGATACAGATGATTAACGAATATTTTTAAATCATCCACTAAATGATCATCTCTTAAAGTCGATTGAGTTAACAACAATGCCACATATTAAAACACTTTTCTGTTAGTGAAACACATTACATTGAGTTAATGCCTACATAATATATTTTAATATTTTTTAGTTTGTGCTGTTGTCAAGTAGGGTCCGTCACTTTTTGGGGTCCCCCTTGAAACATTTCCGTTGTGTTTTGTGCTCTTTGCAGCGCTTTTCGTAAATGCAGCGCGTTTCGTAAATGTAGCGCTTTTTTGAGTTTGCATGTGTTGTGAGGATTTGCAGCACATGTGTTGTCAAACTGATGATCACGTTTTTTTTTATTTGCATGTGCTTTTTTTAATTCGCATGTGTTTTTTTTAATTCGCATGTGCTTTTTTTAATTTGCATGTGTTAAATTATTTGAAGCGTTTTGAGCTCTCTCGGCCACCGTACTTTACAGATGAAACCATTAAACTTGTATGACATTACATTTTAGTTTCTCATTCAAATTTGATGCATTTTTAACCTGCTAATTTCAAATCATTATGCTAATATGGCTTGCTAAACACTGGCTGACAGTGGTCGAGTGGGTTGTAAATTTAAAAAAAAAATGTTACAACCATCCTCTTGCATACAACTAAATTTTGCTTTTTAGTAATTTTCATGAATTCCAAGAAAATAAAAAAGACAGAAGTGTGTCTCCATTGTGACTCTAAATGACAATATTCACACAAAGATACGCGAACTCACACACACACTGACCATGTTTTACTAATTCACACACAGACACACGCTCCTGAGTCAAACAGAAAGTGGATTTGAGTTATGGCCATTTACAGAGAGAGGCATTGTTTCAATAAACATTTTTGAAGCATTTTGCATAATGCAGCTTCTGTCTTTACTTATTTTTATTACAACTTACCCCATGTGTTACTCTGGTAGTGGAGCAAAATTTACATTTAGTCTTTTAGCAGACTAAATGTAAAATTACACCTCTGGTGTAATGTAATGAAGTAATAATACTTTGTTACCGTACTTGAGTATTTTATGGGAAAATCTGTACTTACTTGTATTTATATTTCTGTCAACTTTTACTTTTACTCCATTAAATTTCTTAAATAAAATGTATACTTTTACTCCGATACATTTCCCCAAAGCATTTTCGTTATTTACAACAAAATAAAGTTGGAAGAACACAGGCTGCGAGCAAGCATGTACAAACAAGCGCTGCACAATCGCGCTTGATTTCATTTTCCGGGTTTTGTTCGTTGAGCGGTTGAGAAGAGTGCGGCTCGAGAGTGACCTCTAGAGGCGCTCTCTGATAAAACCACTGAAGCCTCGTACAGTTTGTTTTAACACGTGACGCGAGGCTGCGCGCAACACAGAACGGGACACTTCAAAAATGGATTTAAAATAGACAACAAAGCGGTATGTTATACAGTACACTACAGTATATGTTTTCATATCACTAAAGTAATTAGTTTGGTATCTAGATGCTGTATTAGTGGACAACAGCACTATGTTTGCCGTCGAGGCTGAGAGGATGCTGACGTTAGTAGTAACGTTACCTCAAGCTGTTCAAACAATGTGACAAAAACACCAACTGTTTAATGTTACGATTGTTACCCTATTTGCATTAGTTTATATCCATTTGTTCGATCTTGTGCATTCTTTATCCAGTGAAGATGCATATTTAAATCGTATCCTAATCCTGCTGTCGACAGAAACATACATCAGAAATGTGTTCGATTTCAGGTTTTTTTTACACTTTAACACATATTTCATCAAGTGTTCTAAATTAGAAGCCAATAACGAGTGAAAGTATACATATAATATGCCTTTGTGCGTAAATATGGCCATTTTTAAGCATGATTGTTTGGATTTATGTGTCCAATGGAGTCCATTTGTGACATTAAAGGTTAATGAGTTAAAGTAACAGTACTGAAATGATAAACAATATCATATCACATGACAGTAGTGACGTGTTACACAGCAATTTCCTGTGTTTGTCGTTTTTTGCTGCAATTCTGCACAACAGCCTCTTCATTTTAAAAGGAAGAAATTAGGGATGCACGGTATACCGGTATTGGGAAAATACTGGTATATATTTTATTTCAAACAGTGCGATATCATGATTTTGCTGATTTTGGTATATGCTACTATTCCGAAGTTGTGTGCTACCCAAACTGACGTGAAACCGGCAAATGTGGATGGATAAAGCAGTTCAATCTCACTCAATACACCTAAAACTAATAAATAATGAGAGCAGTAAATGCATAATTTGCTTATAAAAATGATGAAGAACCATCAAACCTTGCCAAGCATCTGTTACTTGTTCATCCTGACTTGTACAAGACAAGATCGACAGATCAGTACGCCATTCAAACGATCTAATTTAGACATTTATTTTCTTTTAACACTGATCAACACTCGTTTCATTTAGATAACACGAAAGCTCCAGCGTGCGTTTGTTTATATCTCATAATATTTGCTCTTAAGTTCTAACAGTAGTATTCAGATAGATGCTAACGTTACTTACAGAAATTTAATAGGTAATAGCTACTGTAAGTAATCAGATGTAAAATAACACTGTTAATACATTAAATAGGCTTATCCTTACGATTAATTTAAAGTCACAAACGTTATTTAGTGACAGACAGCAGCATAGTCTATTTTAGGCACATGTAATGACGCATAATATTAAACTGTTTAAATTCACATAAGACATATCCGATTGACAATTTAGACATTTTGACAATTCTGTGTGTATTTGACAGTTTGAGGTAAAACAACTCAAACTGGAATGCGTGAGCTCTATATATGGGGCTTGTGTGTGTTTGTTGTTTTTTGTATAAGAGCAAAGAAACCATCTCCCAAAGAGCTCCCAAGAACGTTACTACTGAATGATAAAATCGCTTGGATGTTCAAATCCAAGGTTTAAAAAGACATGGGCAAGTGATTTCAGTCAGTTGTCCGAAACGCGCACGTGAGTGTTGTATCGCAGCACGCCGCGCGCTTACACTGTTAAAAAATTACTGTAAATTTTACAGTATAATACTGGCAGCAGGGTTGCCAGCCAGTTACTGTAAAATTTACAGTAGTGTATTATTTAATTAGTAGTAGTGTAAATTTAATTTACAGAATTTCCCTGTATTCTCTGATTACAGTAAATAACTGTATTTTCAGCAATATTCTGTAAATTTGAGTCAAACCAACACGTGACCCCAGAATGCATTGCCGTTTACAGCAATATGCTGTATTATTAAACAACAGCCAGTGGCTGTAAAATAATGCTGTAATTTTTACAGTAATTCATTACAGTGTATATAGCGCAGGTGCGATGTCTATTGAAGCCAGAAGCAATTTGCTTATTTTGAGAGAAAGTATTGCTGAAATTACTTCACAAGAAAGTTTTTAAACAACTGATTTGATGTAATTATCTGATTAATCTACTAATAAATATTTGAGGTAATTTCCCACTTTGTAAACGCGAAACCTGAGAGAATGAGGAAAACTATGCGAAATACCCGCACCAAAATTTAGTTTAGTTTAATATCGGTATATATCGGTATTATACTGTCGTACCGCACCGAAGCCAAAATTGTGGTATAGAGCCATCCCTAGAAGAAATCCAGTCTCACACAAGAACACTCTGGTTAGTCACGTAACCCTGGTTCCCTGAGATAATGGGAACGAGTCAGTTTTGCTGACACTTATGGGGAAAACTCCTGTTTTCTATGAATCCTGAAGCCTGAATAGCAAATAAAAAAATAGCGTTTCAACCTGACAAAGGGTTGACTGCCTATATAAGTCACACTCAAACACCTACATGTGCCAATTCATCAAGGGAGTCACCGATGAGCCAAAGGCTATTCTGCCACCACACAGGGCGGCCCAACCCATCTTGGAGGGTTCACGACCGAAACATGAAGTTTTACTTACTTTGAGCCCAGCTCAAAGATGCTAGTCAGCACATGGTTAGCTAACACAGTTCTGAACAGTTGTACACAGAAAAAAACTCAATTTTATGGAATAACACCCAAAAAAGTTTGCTTAATTACTGAAAAAAGGTGTTTGATAGTGACATTCATTAAAGTTACAAACAGATTTTCAGACCTTTGAACACATTTAACTCAAATTGATGGAACTATCTACTATGAAAGAGGCCATGAGAGGCAGATCAAAAATATTTCCTGATCAAAAATGTAGAAGTGGTTAAAATCAGTCTCAGTCAATGGACGAAAACATACATTGTTTCGGTAGTGACATGAAATGGCGGGACACATTTTTTACATAAAGTTTCATTATTTAAAATTAAAACATAAAATTATTTTGTTTTGTTTTTTAAACTGAAACGGTGGTGCATTGACCACCCTTTTCTGATGACTGCGACTACGGCAGCTGAAAAGGCCATTCTCAGTGTTCTTTTTGAAGAATTTCGGAGCCTGATAAAATCGGTTTAAATAAGTTTTTAATACTGCAAAATACGCTCAATGTTACTGTCACTGCTCTTGCCATACAGAATAAAAGAGAACATCCCAAACAAGTGAAGGGATTTGTGGAAACTGTAATTATTGTGATCCATCATTTGCCTCGCATTTAATTATCTTTTTTACCTCCTGGAAATCAATTTGATTTTAAATTAGTTTCTAGTTCTTACTTTTTTAATGCCTTGTATTTTCTTTCTCATTTTTATGTAAAGCACTTAATTACCATTGTGTATGAAATTTGTGTATTCAGTTCTTACAGAAGTTGAAGGACTGTTAAATTCGAAACCACTTGGTTACACATCATCTAACATTTCAGACCTAGATCCCGTCACCCCAAATCTCCTCCTCATGGGGCAGCGAAACTCTTCTGGTGATTTACCCCAATATTAAACTCCTTGGCCGTAGATCTTGGCATCATAGCCAGGTTCATGTTGACCAGTTTTGGGCATCCTTTATTTGAAATGATCGACGAGGTCAGCATCTCCATCAAAAATGGAATAGAGAAAACCCTAATCTGAATGGGACTCTGCTGTAGTGTTAGTTATTGATCCTCAACTCCCAAGAGCATCATGGCCTATTTGCAGGGTAGAGCAGCTGAGATTGTTATCAATGGAAAAACTTTGATTTGATTTTTGATTGAGAATATATATTAATGTTTATTGATGAATTATTCGTATGACCCTGATTTTCCTTCTGATTTAACATCTGGTATCCAACAATATACTATCTTCTATTTTATTAATAGTTATTGTATTACTACATTATACTCTATTTTACTCTATTTATACTCGATTGTCCACTAGAGGAAGCCACAGGATAAGGAATCTTTTAAGCCCAATCCTTTTATATCTTGTTGCAATACACTTGAATCGAAATAAATTCATTTAGAACATTTGTGTAACTATGGTGTACTGACATTAAATCTGTGAAATGCTTAAGGCCTATAAATAATTAAATGTTTAACTTTCTTTTGACCCCAATAAAGCTGCCAGACACAGTTAAATCACATTCATTTGAAATTGTCCTGTGATGTGATTCAAGAGAAATGTGCGCATATCATGTACATTAATTTATACTACATTAGGAATATCTCCACAAATATTAACCTTGAAAAATAAACCAAATCTATGCTTGAAAAGCATGAGTTTTCACAATTCCTCTTAACAATTAAAAATTTTCAAGTTCAATACTTGCAAGATTCTGAGTAATTGGAGACAAAGCCTTTTTCGTGCATAAACTGTTTAAATTGGTTGAGAAATGTAAACTTTATTGTGCTTTTTGTCCAAAAAAGCCGCAGCTCCTCGTTTCTTTGCATTTGTTTAATGGCAGACTCGACGTATCGCAGCAACAGTCCAAAGCAACCAGTGGCGCGTATATGTATTTATCATGTCTATGAACCGAGAAACGGTAGCAAAACATTGCGCACTTGTTTGTGCTTATACACGATACAGCACTAGCCTCGAGTACCTTATTGCTTTTATAAAACGGTTTTCAACACAATATAAATATTAAAGCCAAAAATAAGTATCAATGCTACTTTCATGAAGTAAAATCCATAAAAGCCTTCCTTCCGCCGGAAAAAATAGTCCCTGACCGTGAACAGAAGTTCACATTATTACACCATTAGATGGCGACAAAGACTGTCTTTGTGTTGCTACATCCGAAATAACCTACTTCTCTACTATACAGTAGGAGAAAAGCAGTAGGCGAGCGAAGTATGTCAGAATCCTTAGTAGTCATAAAAAAGCAGACGAAATTGCATTGCAATGACAAGATCACTATGAAAATGGTAATTTATTTCTAAATTATGTCAATTATTTGATGTAAAATTCATATTAACATTATAAGTGCACCTCAGGAAACATTATATAATAAAAATAAATAAAAAAAAACACAATGGGCTCAACACTTTTTTTTTTTTGTCCCTTTAATAAGAGATATATTATAAACATAACTCCATTAAGGACAGTCAGGAACCTTGAATTTGAGGTCAGTTGTACTTCACAGACCATAGGGGTGTAACGGTACACAAACATGACGGTTCGGTACATACCTCGGTATTAAAGTCACAGTTCGGTACAGCAAGGAGGGAGAAAACTAAACACAAAATTGCTTATTTTTCTTTTTTATTAAACATGGTTTACTGAACAAATTGTGCCTCTTTCTTTAAATAAATTCAATTATAATTCAAATTTTCTTGAGGATAAAAAAATCGGTCTCTGCAAATGCTGTAAACTATATATAGGGAGCACTCTCTTACACATTACTATAATATTAAAGGTTATAATTATATGGCTTGACAACCAATCACAAGACTCCCTGCATTACAGACAGAGCAAGAGAAAAATACATGGTTCAAGAAACTGGTTTAAGGATTTTACAAAAATATGAGTATTAGATGAAAAACTTGAACTATTTAAATGTAAACAAACAAAAAAAAACTTTGAAACATTACCTTTGAAACTGAAATAAAATATGTGACGACTAAAATGAAATCAAAATGAATAAAGTTAAAACCAGTACTATTATCCAACTTAGGCATATGGTCTTCCTTTTTTTTTTTTTTTTTAATTTGTAGCTGCTATTCACATGCTAGCTTGGTAAATTTGGAAATCAAATATTAAGTATCTTTACTCCTCATAATTAAGGTAGTTGGTATATTATCAGCGGTAGAAGTTCAAACTTGTTAGTGTCTTACCCTGCTGACCCAATGAGCATTTCGCTGTCCAATATAAATGCATTAACTTTGCAATTTGTAGAATTGCATCGTTCTCATGGGCATTTAATAATTTTTGACTTTTCAGTCTGAGTTAAATCTCTTTTTTGGCTCCTTTTATCTGTAAAAGAAAAGCTGCTTGATTAATAATTGAGGACACCTGAATATAAGGTGTTTTTTACTTCCAGCCTTCATGGACAATTATATTGTACATCACTTATAAATGATTAAATACAAAATTAATAATAGTTATTAAGATTGAGGTGGTTTGGAATTGGAATTGGTATTGCTTGGGAAAAAAATGATCAGAAAATCAATTTGCATAATAATTATGCACACAGTGTATTTTTCAAGACTTGTGTATTTTTATTTTCGATTCCAAAACTAATAATTGCTGTTCAATTGTAATTATTGTTTGAAATTTAATAGTTTTAGTGAGTTTAATAGGAACATTAAAAAAACTGTGCAGTTTTATGGTTACATTCACAGAGATATATTTATTATATATATATATATATAGTATATATATATATATATATATAATATATATATATATATATATATATATATATTATAAGCATTCCTAGAGAAATACCTTTATTATTGGTTGACTAAATTGTTCATTACTGTTAGATATCATGATTTTTTTAATAAACTTTTTGCTAAATTTCATATATTGAGGTTGATACTGCAGGCATTAAAATTCTCAAAAATTCATTTAATCTTTGGGTTAAGTTAAGTCTCGGCTGCTCCTCCTCCGGTTGTAGTCTCTGCTGTGCCACCTCTGATCGCAGCCTCGGCTGCACCTTCTCCGATCGTAGTCTCAGGTGCACCTTCTCTGATCGCAATCTCGGCTGCACCTCCTCCGATCGCAGTCTCAGGTGCACCTCCTCCGATCGCAGTCTCGGCTGCACCTTCTCTGATCATTGTCTCTGCTGCACCTCCTCCGATCGTAGTCTCTGCTGCACCTCCTCCGATCGTAGTCTCTGCTGCACCTCCTCCAATCGTAGTCTCTGCTGCACCTCCTCTCCGATCGCAGTCTCAGGTGCACCTCCTCCGATCGCAGTCTCTGCTGCACCTTCTCCGATTGAAGTCTCTGCTGCACCTTCTCCGATCGTAGTCTCTGCTGCACCTCCTCCGATCGTAGTCTCAGGTGCACCTCCTCCGATCGCAGTCTCTGCTGCACCTTCTCCGATCGCAGTCTCTCCTGCATCTCCTTCAATCGCAGTCTCAGGTGCACCTCCTCCGATCGCAGTCTCTGCTAAACCTTTTCCGATCACAGTCTTGGCTGCACCTCCTCCGATCGCAGTCTCTGCTGCACCTCCTCCGATCGTAGTCTCTGCTGCACCTCCTCCAATCGCAGTCTCTCCTGCATCTCCTTCAATCGCAGTCTCTGCTAAACCTCTTCCGATCGCAGTCTTGGCTGCACCTCCTCCAATCGCAGTCTCTGCTGCACCTCCTCCGATCGTAGTCTCTGCTGCACCTCCTCCGATCGCAGTCTCTCCTGCATCTCCTTCAATCGCAGTCTCTGCTAAACCTCTTCCGATCGCAGTATTGGCTGCACCTCCTCCGATCGCAGTCTCTGCTGCACCTCCTCTGATCGTAGTCTCTGCTGCACCTCCTCCGATCGCAGTCTCTCCTGCATCTCCTTCAATCGCAGTCTCTGCTAAACCTCTTCCGATCGCAGTCTTGGCTGCACCTCCTCCGTTCGCAGTCTCGGCTGCACCTTCTTTTATCGCTGTGTCAGCTGCACCTTCTCCGATCGCAGTCTTTGGTGCACCTTCTCTGATCGTTGGCTTAGGTGTATCTTCTCCGATCGCAGTCTTAGCTCCATCTTCTCCGATCACAGTCTTAGCTGCACCTTCTCCGGTCGCAGTCTTTGGTGCATCTTCTCTGATCACAGGCTTTGGTGTACCTGCTCCGATCGCAGGCTTAGGAGTACCTCTGACCTTAGGCTTAGGTGCACCTTGTCTGACCTTAGGCTTAGGTGCACCTTGTCTGACCTTAGGCTTAGGTGCATCTTGTCTGACCTCAGGCTTAGGTGCACCTTGTCTGACCTCAGGCTTAGGTGCACCTTGTCTGACCTCAGGCTTAGGTGCACCTTGTCTGACCTCAGGCTTAGGTGCACCTTGTCTGACCTCAGGCTTAGGTGCACCTTGTCTGACCTCAGGCTTAGGTGCACCTTGTCTGACCTTAGGCTTAGGTGCACCTTGTCTGACCTCAGGCTTAGGTGCACCTTGTCTGACCTTAGGCTTAGGTGCACCTTGTCTGACCTCAGGCTTAGGTGCACCTTGTCTGACCTCAGGCTTAGGTGCACCTTGTCTGACCTTAGGCTTAGGTGCACCTTGTCTGACCTTAGGCTTAGGTGCACCTTGTCTGACCTCAGGCTTAGGTGCACCTTGTCTGACCTCAGGCTTAGGTGCACCTTGTCTGACCTCAGGCTTAGGTGCACCTGGTCTGACCTCAGGCTTAGGTGCACCTTGTCTGACCTTAAGCTTAGGTGCACCTTGTCTGACCTTAGGCTTAGGTGCACCTTGTCTGACCTCAGGCTTAGGTGCACCTTGTCTGACCTTGGGTGCACCTCTTCCACCTTCTCTGGGTCTAGGCACACCTTGTCCACCTTGCGCACCTTGTCCAACTTGTCCAGGCTTACGCACACCTTGTCCACGCCAATGCACACCTTGTCCATGCCTATGCACACCTTGTCCATGACTACGCACACCTTGTCCATCTTGTCCAGGCCTAGCCGCACCTTGTACGGGCCTACGCACACCTTGTCTGGGCTTAGGCGCACCTTGTCTACCTTGTCTGACCTTGGGCTTATGTGCAGACTTGTCTTTGCCTTTTTTAATTTTAGCCATGGCTCTGTTCACAAACATGGCTGTACTTTCTCCATTCAAATTCATGGCTTTGATTACACCATTGGTTGCTCCTTTTCCAATTTCAGTTATGGTTTCAATGAATGTCATGATTTCCAAAACTGCTCTATTTCCTTTAAGTACTTTTTTTACATTAAGAGTTTCTCCACTTTTCATTTTTTCCAAGTCTTGAGCAATGTCTTTAGCTTGTTCAAAGTGAACTGGCTTTCCATTGTTGTCAAGAGCAACCAGAACATAATCATATCTCATCTTGACTTGTAGACCAGAATCCATTGTTTTACTGACATCATAAATATTAATTTTGCTCTCACTTCTGAATAATTTGCTCTCTATTCTGTAAGCATTTGGAGTTTTGTCATAAACTTCAATCAGAAAGTTATGTGTAAACTTTAAATTCTTAAAATCTTCTTTAAACATGAAGGATTGTGTTGTTGGTATATTCGGTCCAATATTTGCTGCATTATCCCACTTGTCCTGCCAATAGCTGTTATCAGATGGATCTTCAGGCTTGTCCACTAAAAGCTTAATTTCAAAATCATCAGATGTTGCACGTCTGTATCTGATGTGCAATTTTGAGCAAATACACAGAAATTCTGATTGTGTGTTGAAGTTTATAGGAATTTTTGAATAGAATCCTCCAGGAAAATGTTGGCGCTGCTCATCTTGTTTAAACACCATAAAACTGCAGTTTTTTTCCACCTAAAAAAAAAAAGTGGAAGATTTAATGACACAATTCACGAGACCATGGTTAAATGATGTAAAGTATATGACAATATATATATGTATGACAAAAGTACTTAAGAAGTTAAGCCTCCCCCTTAACTTAAACAAGTTAAATTTAAGACTTTTTAAGAACTTTTTAATACCAACTTTTATGAAATTTAAGACCAAACCTGAGATGGAAATACACATTGTATTTATATAAGAACTGCACCATTCTGGATAAATTAAGAATCACGATTTTTTTGGTTTCAAACCGAAATCATGATTCTCCCATGATTCTGAACAGACTACTGAACAAAATAGCATGTCATTTAAAAGAGGTTCTGACAAATGTTAATTTCCTGCAGTCTATTTAAAATGTTTAATGAATCTTGAATTAATTATTTTAAAAAATTCCTTTGAATGAATGATTCAATGACTCATTTATAAGAACTTCATTGTTTCATTACTGGATGAATGGCAAACGCATTTTTTACTTGCCACCACCTGGTGGCGTAATGATGTACTGGTAATTGATACAGTATATACAATCTTTATTTGAAGCATCACGTTACTGATGGATGGATGTGGATGGAAACACTTTCTTCAGCTCATACTTGTGACCCCTGTTCACTGCTATTATAAAGCTTGGATACGTCAGGATATTTATTCAAGTATCTCTGATTGTGTTCATCAGAGAGAAGAAAGTCAAATACACCTAGGATGGCTTGAGGGTGAGTAAAGCTTGGGCTAATTTTCATTTGAAAGTGAACTAATCCTTTAACCAACATGCATCACTGGAGAAACTAACTAGCTAGTACCAACTGTTTCCCAAAAACATTGGAACTTAGTTGTACATCCCTTGTTCAACCCATGTTGGTTCAACAAATTAGTCAATGACTTCACACGGTTGGTGGAGTAATAATGCAATCAAACTACACCACATTTCAGGACTCTCAACTGCATTTTCGGCAAAGCCCTGGTGTGCGAACGGAACCGGAGTGGATGACTAGATTTCTGTAACCTCATTTAGTTTAGTTAGGGGTTGCGAGTGCAACACGAGCAACAAAGGTCGCGTCCGGTGTTACACGGTTTTAATGTCAGATTATTGCTGTAAATAACAAACATGGCATCTGAAGATTACTTCTCTACTTTTGTTCTCCGTTGTTTTGCTGTATTTCCAGATGATTCATTCAATCCCAGGTTACCACAGGTCAAAAGCTGTGGTTCCAAACAAATTTGCTTTTTGCAAATGTTCCTAGGAACTATGCTTTCAAGAAACACTGAATCGTATAACTATGCTGGTGAAGATGAAAAATTCTTTATTTTAATATTATTTATATTCATAATCAGATGTATAATGTATTTGTGAAGTATGAACTGAATGAATATGTTAGTGTCATTTGGCAGACAGACACAGGGAGGGACAATTTTGGCTATACAGGAATGTGTGTTACATGTACACGTCTTCCACTAATGCAGTTGTTCCATGATGTACATGTCACTAATGTACAGTATTCCCTATAAGGAGAGTAGAATATGCCATGTGTAAGCATGAAGTATACGTTCTATTTTAATCAAACCAACATGTTTCTCTACCTTGTAAGGAATTGCAAGAATTCTAGTCAGTGGTATAACATGCTCAATGTTAATGCACTGGCCCAGAGAAGCACAAGCACAAGAAGCCTGAAGACAACAAAACAAGTTTCTCTCCTATGCCTGATACAAGAGTTTTCTCAACAACTGGTATTCATTCCTGTGGTTCAACCATAACGGGGATAAAGCTGTAATTTCAGATCAACACTGGTAATGATGGAACTCATGACCATAATTCTCTCTCGCAATTATGAGTTTCTCACAATATAAATACATTCTGACTTTATAACTCACAATTGCAAGTTTAAATTCTGAGAAAAAAAGTCAGAATTGTTGGATAAAGCGTCACAATTACCTTTTTTTATTTAGTGGCAGAAACAAGCTTCCATATTTGTGCATACTTTAAAAGATGATAAATATAAAGATATATAAGATGGCTCTGTTCTGTGTGCAGTTGGCATGCGATGGAGGTGAGGAGTAGATCCAGGCAGGTGACAATGGGGAACAGAAGACGGCAGACAGAAGATAGATCAGGAACTCACAGGTGAGTCTTTCTCACAGGTGAGTCTTTCTCACAGGTGAGTCTTTCTCACAGGTGAGTCTTTCTCACAGGTGAGTCTTTCTCACAGGTGAGTCTTTCTCACAGGTGAGTCTTTCTCACAGGTGAGTCTTTCTCACAGGTGAGTCTTTCTCACAGGTGAGTCTTTCTCACAGGTGAGTCTTGAGACCTGGACACACATAGAAGAGACCAGACAAAGGTGTGCAGGAGAAGTGAGTCTTTATAAGAAGTGCTAATGAGTGGGGATGAGGGTGATGACTTCCAGGTGCAGATGATTGATGATGCAGTGCAGGTGATTAACATGAGGGATGATGGGAAATGTAGTGCAGAGAAGGTGACTGTTGTCAGTAAGAATCAGATACATTTTGGCACATGTATTTATTTATTTTTATTTTGCACAAAACAGACAACATGAAAAAAACGGGTTCACAAACTGAGGAGAGGTTTTGATTGCCCCAACTTTCATGCAAAAATGTAGGCTGTTATTAATAAATTCATATTGTAAATATGGTAAACGTACATATTAAGCCCACCAGAATCTACATTGAGACATTTTTAGTGCACAGGATATTGGTTTAATAATTCATTTTAATTTTAAATGACAAAATCTAAGATGTACGTCATTAAATGCAAAAAGTCTAGCTCAATGGGTACATCATAAGCACACCCCTGTTGCCATTAAGCTCACAACATGTTTGTTATTTTAAACAACCTTTTTAAAGAACTGAAAAATGTTTTATTTGAAGGTAGTCATTCACACACACACACAAACAAACAACACTAAAATCAAGCAACAAGGCACTCGGTTTGATCAGTTATATATTCATAGTGAAGTGTCATTCAAACACATTGTAACATCTAGACTAGTGTTGCTCAGTAACACATATTCAAAAATCAAATAATAGTATTATAAGCCTATCATGGTTTAAACAAAAAGAGTTGGGCAACAAACTCAAGCTCCTCTTCTCTTATGTCGAAATCCTCCGACATTTCTCTTTAAAATTCTTGTTTTACGCTTCTAATTGGTAGCAGACGTTTTGTTTTGCTTTCTCCTCTGCGTTACATCATGCGTCAAGTCAGAGTTCACTCTTTCGCCGTAAATCTGTCGGAAGTTAGTTATTTTAGATTTAAGGTTTAAAATATGGATATTTTTCTTCCACAAGTGCATCGCTTCTCTTCAGAAGGCCTTTATTAGCCACGTGGAGTTGTGTGGATATCTTTTATTATGGATGGCTGCACTGTATTAAGTTTATACATATTTTAATATGAACAACTATTATTGACAATATCTATGAAATTACACTTTTTCTTATTGGTGTCACACTGAAGTGGTGTGATTTTCATATTAGTACATCCTTTAAGCTACAATAATATGAAGTGTTTTAAAAATTGCAGCAGAGTAAAACCACAGACTATCAATAAACTGTAAATTTCTAAATATATTGATACTGGTACAAGCCAGTAATGGCTGTAAAGTAATATATTCGTGAAGGAAACAATCTTGTGCAGCTAGTAAGCTAACTATGTTCTGTAACATCTGCGCTATGTTGCTAAAACTATCTTTTGGATTTCCCACATTCAGGTTATAAGTTATAATGTGCAAAAGTCTTAACATTAATCTCTTAATTTTGCAGTAAGTAGTTATACTTACCCAAAATAAAGGCTTAACCACCTTAAAAATGCACATATAACCCTTTCATAAGTACGTTTAAAATATTCTGGCTGAGCCCCCAGCGTGAGTTTTTCAAGGCGACCTGTTATCTTATAACTTTATTGTTTCCATGGTCATTGCTTGCCACGTCACACACCGCAGCCACAATAGTTCTATATGATCTGCTTTTATTTAATTTTTCTTTTCTTAATCAAAATATTCACAAATTTGCTAACTATAGCATGAAATATCTGATATTCCGATTGTCAAAAATGCACAGGTGGATGTGTTTTGCTGTTTTAACACTTTTGTAATGCTTGCGTTAGTTGAGATATATGCACGCTGGGCGCCGCCAGATTAGTTTGCACCACAGCTCAGAGAATCACGTCTGTTGGATTTACAGCACGTGAATTTATCTACTTCTCCCGAAATACATGAAAGTAAGTGAGCCGTGAACTGGGAAAAGAATAGAGTAAACTTTAAAGTTACTTACACAATGTGTAAAACGTGTCGTCTAATTATGGAAAGGACTGTTATTGCCGCTTCCATAGATCAGTGTGTATGTAACAAAGTTCGTAAATATGGGAAGAAGGAGGCGGGAACCGGCGAACAATCAACAACTTTAATATTCAAATAAACTAACAATAAAACCAAAAAGTATAAGGGCGGCAGTTCCTCACGGCGACTGCCGCCCACACAAACCAAATAAAACACAACATAAAATCCAGGCCATCGTCGCTCCTCCTTTATGCTTCCGGAGCTCCTCCGTGGGAGATACGAGACCGGTGCGCCGAGCACCTGACGCTCGTTAACCCTCGTGTCACCGGCCTCGCGCCGTTCCCTCACGGCTCTCGCCCGCCCTGCTCATCACAGTGTATTTTACAAACTCTAAATGTATTGTTTTGTAAGTATTTATGTACATTTAAATGTCTGAAACATATGGTCGCAGGGCTGGCCCCCCCCCCCTTCACACTCACAATTAAACTCCATCTTTGAGATGCATGTGAAAGAATGGAGGTTTTGTTTATTGATTTATTAATAAACTTGCACTAAAATAAAAGCATTTACAAACACGTTTTCAAATTTCTTTTTTTTCTTTCATTCTGCAATATATAAAAATTGAAAGCATCCCACATAGCAAAACTGGTTTGGCCCAGTGATGGGCCACACAACCCACTTTCACTTGGCCCAAATACAGCAGTGAATTACGGTACATAACTGGGTAGTCGTGGCCTAGTGGTGAGGGAGTCGGGCTTGTAATCTGAAGGTTGCCGGTTCGATTCCCACGCCGTGACTAAAGTGCCCTTGAGCAAGACACCTAACCCCTAATTGCTCCCCTTGTAAGTCACTTTGGATAAAAGCGGCTGCTAAATGATGAAAAATGAAAATGAAAAAATGAAACTGGACCAGTTCTGGTTGCCAGAACTCGGGCCACATATGGCCCATGGCATAGCCATATCTCAGCCAAATGTATGACAATGCAACTGTGTACACAACTCTTCAACATCTGATTCAGTTCATGAACTAATGGCACTGTGCACACAACTCTTCAACATCCAAACAAGTCCGTTAACCTGTTGTACTCTCCTGACGCTCTTAATGTAATGTAAATTTAAAGTTTATGGTGTTCCATAATTATTGATGAAACTTTATTGATAGAGAGCTATAAACCCACGTTGCAAACAGGAATAGGGGAAACAGCTGTGTGTATGAAAATATTATCAGTTATGAAATATCAGTGGGAAAAGACTGGCCACACATATGTGGCCCACAGTTCTATATTTTACATGTGGGCCAAATAATACACTTAACAACTGGCCCATATCTTGTTTGCCATCTTAAAGACGGTTCCATCTCCACTATAACCGGGCCATGTTCGGTTCACATGCCTTATGCCAGTGCCGACTGAATTCCAGCTGTGCCGGCTTCATGCCAAATCAGGGCCAGAAGTCTTTGCTACCTGGGATATGTGGTTACCACTAAATGCAAATGTATTATATTATATAGAATTTCTCCTGGAAGATTTGGGAGAATTCCTGGTGGGCCGCCGAGAAATTGGAACTGCAGTAGTCTATACTTCAAGGGATGTGCAAAGCACAAATCTCTAATCTAGTTCATTTTCAATGAGAGACACACGAAAGCAACAAATCGCTGGTAGTTCTAGTAGTTGCGAAGCGACGATGTGCAAGCGGTGCTCGTACACCTGAAATCCAGTCACTTGCGCGAGCACAGCTCTTCGTTTTAAATAGAGGTTACAAACATGGCATATATAAATATTACGCACACAAAAAGATGAGCTACGGCGGAGGGTGAACTCCAAGGGAAGGCTGAGGAGATCAAAGTACTTCCCCTTTAAAAATGTACATTTCCTTGTAATGGTTTCAATTTACGTGTCGTCGCACAACCTGCATAAACACTCCAGATAAATCGTTTGCTTTTAAAGCTTCTACATTCACAAACCACTTAATTTTAACAGAAAAATAAGCATGGCAGAAAGCGAGCATAGAGCACTCCCTCTATAATCACTTGTCATATTAGGCTACTAAAAGTTCTGGATAATGAATATCTTACATAACGTCTGAAATGTGTTTGTTATTATGAGAGGATTTGTGAGCGAGCAGAACTCAAAGTCCACTCACCGCTCAAAACGCAGGAGTTTTTGTTCAGTGCTAACTTAATTACCTCTGATTAGTCGGTTTTGGTACTTGGTAAAAAGAAGGAAAGACAGTTTAGATTTAGATAGAGATTAAATAATTCCAAACGAATGTGCGAAAAATAAATAAACTTTCACTTTTCTGGTGAAAGTTTTCAGATAGCTTTCTGGATCCACTTATCTCAGAGTGCAAAGGTCTGGCTGTCTTGAAATTAAAGGTGGTATGTAACAAACACATCTGTCATTGGTTAAAACATCATGTCGGATAATACATTGTTTTTTCTTTTTTTGCTCAGAGTAGTGTGTAGTGTGGTAGTGGTAGTGTGCTTAATGGACAGTTGAGCTTAATGTGTACATGAAAATAATGCCCAGTTTCAATGTCAGTTTCGTTTCTTTTTGTTCTTCATGGTTACTATTAAGATTAAAATATCAATATAGAATATTATTTCCTATATATAAACAGAAATATTTATATAAAAGCTGAAATGTATCAACATTCTATGAAAAAAAAAGGATAGTCAAAACAACTATGAATTTTCAGGTAAAAAAAGGAATATTTCGCTTCTCGTTTAATATTTATTTTGCGATCAGGTCGTATCA
This sequence comes from Opsariichthys bidens, assembly GCA_037194245.1. Lineage (NCBI taxonomy): Eukaryota > Metazoa > Chordata > Actinopteri > Cypriniformes > Xenocyprididae > Opsariichthys > Opsariichthys bidens. Next base: position 32,129,908 of record CM074277.1, on the reverse strand, counting down.
GTATTTTGCATATACAAAAATATTATTTAGTAAGCATGCATGTTAAAGCCTCACCTTCAGCGACAGACTCTTCAGATGCCATTTTTCAGGATTCAGCTTCTCATTTTCTCTGACTGACAGGTTAACACTGGGACAGGGCGAGTTGGTCTGCAGTTGCAGCGTTGCACAAAGTCTCCCTGATCCCTGCTGTGCGCTCTCATTCAGAAACGGAGGAGGACAAGTGAGGGGCGTCCCAACAGAGAGGGAACAGAAGGCAAAAAAGAAGCAAAGGAGTATGACTGGTGCCGTCATTTTGGCTGCAAACTCATCCGCTGTGTGAAAAATCCACGCAGAGCACCAATATAAAGGTAACAAGACTTTGGAGAACACCCTCAGCGTATCAAAAAGAACACAAAGATTGGAAGGTCCAAAAATCAGACTAATGACTGGTTGCGGGAAGTCACTATACTATTGCCAGGAGCTACTGAGTTTGCGACGACTCCCGTTCCTCACACGGCGCTCAACTGACTTTCCTCAGCTGGAGACTGACTCTCCTCCCATCAGGGTTTTGTAAGGTGTAACTTGAGACATCTGTACAACTCCAGGTTGTTCCAAACCTGTATGAGTTTCTTTCTTCTTCGTCTTGAACTAAAAAGAGGATATTTTGAAGAATAACCAGACAGTTGACAGTATATCACATAGTTGACAGTGACTTCCATAGTAGGAAAGAAACACTATGGAAGTCACTGTGTGTCTGGTTACTGACTTTCTTTAAAGTATCATCTTTTTAGTTGAAACAGAATAAAGAAACTCATACAGGTTTGGAACAACTAGAGAGTAAGTCAATGATGACAGAATTGTCATTTAGGTTTAAAGGCACAATATGAAAGGTTTTTATATTAAAATATCCAAAAACCACTTGCACAGTGTTATATATTTCGTTCAGCTGTGTATTTACACTATCCTAAATGTTTCCAAGAATTTTTAAATTTAGAGAAATTCACAATGACGTAATATCTGCGTTATCCCTGGTTTCTGCTTGTACTGCATAGTAACCATGGCAACAGACGCGACAGCTACATTACGGCTGGCAGCGCGCTGTTGTTGTTTCGTTCAAACACTATGGACCATGGCAAGGAAACTTTGGGACAAAAGGAGAAATAAAACATAGATCAATATTGGTGTGGCGTTTTCAAGATGGCGAGAGCTTTGCGACAAGCTTTGACTTGACAGAGATGGCGCTCTTACACGTTATTAGACCAGGTAAGCAACTGTAGGCTATATAAGACTAATCAATGTTATAAAGCTCAACACGACAAAGTGTTAGAATATCATCAGTATGATAATCTAATGTTGATATAGCTTACTGTTACATCTCATACAGACAACAAACTATTCTAAACATTACAACTTTCAACACACTCAAATACAGTTCAGTATGATAGTTTAACGTTAGACCAAGTGAAACAGCGCAGCATAGCGCACAGTTTTAATTCATCAAATAAACTGACCTGTATGAGTAGTATTTCAGCACTTAAGAGTAGTTCGGTAGAATGAAATGTCCTTTATATCCCCTGGGACTCTCGTGTGACGCTGATATCTGTCTCTCATTAGTAATCGCGACCGCAATTCTCAGTCTCGCTCTGACTCACACCACAGTTATGTTAAAAACAAGCTTTCACTCATCCATAAACTGTTCTCAAGAAATGATATACCCAAACTGAAACAGATGCAGTTCATGAACCCTTTGCACTAAAAGCATAAGTATGGTCTCATTTGAAAGCAGACACTTTGCAGTTTATTATAAAGTCATAATAAATACAAAAAATAGTTATAAATAGCTTCATAGTTATTAGAAATGTATTTTTATGAAATATCATATGAAAATAATATCTGTGATGGGGCTTCAGATCAAATATATATTATATATAATATAATATTCTTTTATAGTATTCTGCACAATGAGAAATGCTATCCTGATTAGCATTGCATTATAAATATAATCTATTGTTATGAAAATACCCGACATGGCATGAAGAACACAGATAAACCATATATCGTCACAATCGTGTATTTATTGTCTTCAAAAGTGTCTATCTGCATGTTTTAGCGATCTCAATTAACTGGAATTTGAGACTTTTTCACCAGCTTAACTCTTGCGCAAAGTTTACGCATTGTGTGAAATCCACTTACTATCATAGTAACACATCCATAGTTACAGTTGCTATGCCCGACAAGCCATGCGCTCTCACGCCACACATCGTTTTCTCACAAAGTGCAAAATACATCGCAGAGCACAGAGGACACTGACAACACGTCGACACGTCGTTAATCTACTAACTCCCCTGACTGCTTCTGACAAAATGGCGGATTCAGGGTTATGATTGGTCAGATCGCCTGTCAATCAAACTGTTTGCGAAGGGTCAATTGTCTTTATCAACTTGCTAAATGATGGACACATTTGGATTCAAATTTCGTGCACGTTAGATCCCATGATATTAAGTAAATTATTATTAATAATAACTTGTTAATATTAATACATTGTCACAACCAACAAGTGAAGTACCTGCCTGGGACCGCTTATTGTTCAGTATTTACTCTTCAGTGCTGTGGCAATGGCCTGAGGGGTATTCCAGAAAGCAAGGTTAACTTACCTGAAGTCTCGGTTGATTAACCCAAACCTTACTTACTCTGGTTCCAAAAACATATATATATATAAAAATTTAGTTACATTAATATAACTGTATTAATTAATACCTCTTAATCAAACTAACCCTGATCATGAGCTGCTCCGGAGCAGGTTATGTTCAGAGAGTAAGTTGCTATGGCTACATACCCTGAAAGTTACCTCCGTTTTTGGAACCGAAAGTTGAGGTTATTGGCTTAATAAACATACCTGGGTATGTCACATAATCTGTTTTCTGGAATACCCTTCTGAAAGGTGAGTTTTTGTTTATTTTAACATCCTCATCGTATGTGCATTGTGAGTAGGTCTTTTGCAGCACATTTTTGTATTTGGTTGTGTTGTGAAATTTTGCAGCGCATGTGTTGTTAAACTGATGAAGATGTTTTCTTTATTTGCTGGTGTTCTTTCTATTTGCATGTGTTTTTCCTCAGTTTCAGCGCATTGAACTCTGTCACTGTAGTATATATCTATGAAAAAAGAGCTTGCTATGTGTACTGTGCTGGACTAACTGGGACCTGTCACAGAATATCGTTGGCCTGTTGTTGGTTTGATTGCTTCTTTTGCTCTCCAGATTTGTAATTCGCTTTGGATGAAAGATTCTACTAAATGATTAAATGAAAATGTAAATGTATAAATCCATGTGAATGTCAGTTTTGAACGTGCCATTTGCTCGGCCAATCACATGCTTGACTGCAGCAGCACGAGCACAAGGAACTAACACCTTAAATAACCACTTCCAAACTTTTTGTGGGCCGAGCCTATCTGGATGCAGAAAATGGCAGTTTTGCAGTAGCAGTCTATGGAAGTCACAGAATAAAAGAATGAAAAAGTTCATTTCGAGTTTGTCTCACAATTCTGACTTTTTTTTCTCGCAAATCCAAGTTTATATCTCACATTTCTTAGAAGGAACAACATAATTATTAGATATACTCGTTATTCAGTCTATTTTCCTCAGATTTGCAAGTTTATATCCTGCAATTCTGAATTCCCCCCCCCCCCCCCCCCCCCCCGTCAGAATTGTGACATACACTCAAATTTGTGAATTAAAAAGTCCGAAATGACAGATATAAACACGCAAAAGTCAGAATTGTGAAATAAAAATGTTATAGGCTATGTTATTTATGTAAAATGTTATAGGTTTAAATATTATTTCATGCTGTAACTGTCCCCTATGAACTGCATATGTGAATATTATGTAGACTTTCTGTTTACATCAAATTCATGCTATAATAGTAGACAAATCATTACCGGTTTCATCAGTCCAGTCTGTGACTTGCAACATAAACATCTCTGTTTAGCTTTGTGTTTTCAACGACGGTATTTTATAAAAATGAAGTCTATATTTTATTTGTATTCAGATTCTGACAACCAAAGACAACAAAACATTTTTCTTTTATTCTGTGGATTTTGCACATTTTTCTCCACTTGTTACTGCTATTTTTCTGCAACCACAATGCTACAAGGGACGTAACTGTGACGTCTGCTCTGAATTGGCCTATAATGCCCCTTTTTCAAGATATAAGCCTTTGGTGTCTCCAGAATGTTTCTGTGAAGTTTCAGCTCAAAGATCATTTATTATAGCTTGTTAAATTTGCACTTATTTTGTTTTTTTGTGTGTCCCTTTAAATGCAAATGAGCTGCTGCCTTACAGAAGAGGGCGGAGCTTTAACAGCTCGAGCTTCAGTTGCGCTCAACAACAACAAAGCTGGAGAATCTCACACAGCCAAAATGATAACGGTGTTCAGACTTACATTGTTCATACCGAAGTCGACACTGATGGAGAGACTCAGGAAGAAGTTACAACTTTTAGAATGAAACTGGACGTTTCTGAACGGTTAGAGAATAAATTTATGTAGTTGCTGTGGAGTTGATTCAACTCATAAACTAGCATGTGCCGACATGTTAATCTTTTGTGCAAATCCAGTGTTGAATTGACCCTCATTTGTGAAGCAGTCCGATGTAAAATGATGCACAACATGGCCACACCCCCTTTGTTGTGTGTTCTCTGGGTTTATCTAAATTTTACGGTTAGTGATGTCACAAGGGGTGAATGAAGGGTAAGTATGCAGAGGATCCAAACGCAGCAGTAACAGGTTTTATTAAACAAAACAAAGCTGAACAGAACAACCAACATAATACAACAGTTAACGGACAACTAGACATAACAAAACTCAGGGCTTAAATAGACAGGCAAACAGGGGAGCTAACAAGATAACAAACGAGACACCTGGATTCACTGGAACACAACTAACTAATCAATAAGTAACCATGGCAGCACACAGGGAGAGTATAGAGGTAGTTGACCCTTCGCCATCAGTTTGATTGACAGGTGATCTAACCAATCATAACCCAGAATCCACCATTTTGTCTGACAAAGCAGTCAGGGGAGTAAGTAGATTAATGTTGGTGAACTTGAACTTGAAAAATTGTGTGTACTCACGTCTTTCCGCACTTGACACAACATTCCTTCTGATGTTCATTCATGTTTATTTGATGCTATAAATGAACTAGTATGAAGAGATGATCGGTTCACGAGGAGCTACAGCGATCTGTCACGACACATTAAAGACACACTAGACGCTATTTATTGTTTAAACTTCTTTAAAAAATTACAATATTTAAAATTTGAAACTTTTTCATATCAAAAGTAACCTGCTCTGTCTCGTCTGTCGACGTGTTGTCAGTGTCCTCTTTGCTCCATGATGTATTTTTCACTTCGTGAGAACATGATGTGTGGCATGAGAGCGCATGGCTTGTCTGACATAGCAACAGTAACTAAAGGGGGCGGGTCTTTGCGAACAGTCGATTAGCAGGATGAAGGAACTCCAATATGAACAGATATAAAAAATAATGAAAACCAAACTAGGAAGGGAAGAAACGAGTAGTCATTAAAAAGTGATTTCTGTAAAAGAAAATACCTCATTTTGCATTGAACTTTGAGAGTCGTAAGTTTACAGATGTTGTTTATGCTCAAACAACAACATTACATTTTACATTTAACTAAAGTTAAAAAAGTGAAATTATAATCAAGAAATCCATTAACTACAGCTCTGTGTATTAATTTCTACTGGGCAAATGTAATTTATTGTCGCATGTTTGTAATGATTGTATGAAATTGTAAGGAGTTTAATAGGAACATTAAACGCAGAAGAACACAGTTATTTTGGGTACATTTTATTTGACAAAGTTTACAAAATTGAGTAAGAATGATTGAAAAGCATTTATTTTTAGCACTGCAAGAGAAATATCCTTTTATAAAGTTGAGTAAATTCTTAATTACTGTTAGATATCTCTAAACTTTTTTCTAGCATACAGGGAAATAATGAGGCTTATAGATTAGATATTGAAGAACAACCCTCAAAACGTTATTTCAATTGTGGCTTATACGAAAAGCATAGCAAACAAACCAAAAAATATTGGGAATAATCCGGTGGCTTCACTTTCTTCGTTGCCTACAGGTTCTCCTCTGGCAACAGCTACACCAGCTTCGCCGGCTACAACTACAGATGATTCTGCTCCAGCTACATGTTCAATGGCTACACCTCGGATGACGTCTCTACGCCCTCTGATGGTTTCACGTTCTTCAATGGCTACATCTTCTCCATTGGCTCTACCTCCTCCGATGGCTACACCTTCTCTGATGGCTGCCTCTGTGCAAATACACAGAAATTCTGATTGTGTATTGATGGCGTTTATCGGAATGTTTGCATTGAATCCTCCAGGAAAATGTTGACGTTGCTCGTCTTGTTTAAACACCATAAAACTGCAGGCTTTTTCCACCTAAAAAGAAAAAGTAAGATTTAATGATACAATTCATGAGACCATGGTTAAATGATGTAAAGATATAGGACAAAAGTACTTCAGCGGTTTAGCCTCCCCCTTGAACATTTTGTCAATGTGATGTAATTGCTTAATTTGTCTATATTTACTGCGGTTAGTCTCCAAACGGTCTCTAAAAGGCATCTGGCGAACATTTGTAAAATCAGTAATAAAACACTTTAATCAAAATGTCTCTTTGTTGGGGTTTTACACTGCTGTAATCATCAAATGCACCTTGAATTTTGAGGGGAAAATTTTTAATGATTTCTTTTTTGTTAATAAAAAAATATAAATATCATGTAGACAGGAAGGGTTGTAACACTACTGTCCATATAATAGCTTTAAAATATTATTTAGTAGTAGTAGTATCTTAAAGCCTCACCTTCAGCGACAGACTCTTCAGATGCCATTTTTCAGGATTCAGCTTCTCATTTTCTCTGACTGACAGGTTAACACTGGGACAGGGCAACTTGGTCTGCAGTTGCAGCGTTGCACAAAGTCTCCCTGATCCCTGCTGTGCGCTCTCATTCAGAAACGGAGGAGGACAAGTGAGGGGCGTCCCAACAGAGAGGGGACAGAAGGCCAAAAAGAAGCAAAGGAGTATGACTGGTGCCGTCATTTTGGCTGCAAACTCATCCGCTGTGTGAAATATCCACGCAGAGCACCAATATAAAGACTCTCTGGTCAATAAATAACTCTCCAGATTGTGTTATTTTACAGGTCACCGACACCAGATAAGGTGTGTCAATACTGCCGTTTTCAAAGACATTATACAATAAGAACTACTGTATTTGATCTGTAAGAATCTTTGTAAAAATATATGATCATGCTTCTGCTTACTTTACTAATCACTCTCACTGTAAAATGTAGTTAATTGAGTTATCTAAGAAAACCTCTGGAAACTGAAATTGAGTGCCTGGACTGCATCCTGACATAATGGGTCGCAGGGTGGGATTGAACACAGGAAGGTCCACAGATACAATGGTGAGTTGTGTAATTACTACAAGTAAAACTCGACGCTACATCTGAGGATTTGATGGCGTTTTTTTCTGCATGAGCGAGTGACTGTTTCACAGATAGAGTCGAAAAGATGAAAATCTTGGGCTGAAAAGAAAGTTAAGTGAAACAAGTCCACACAAATACAGCATCCATTTCCTGAACTGTGTAAGTTGAATCTTTCATAATTAAAGAGACTTTGGCATTTGAAGGTTTGAAGTGAAAGGTTAGGCTCTGTAACATTTGATCTCTAAAGGTTGAAAAACTTTACTTTATTGAGTGTTTACATGGTCAATGTCAATGTTGGGTTGCATTTACTGGATTTCACTATCAATCTGAGCTTGGTTTACAGTAAAGATGGCAATTATTAGCCAGCATATACGCATCTGCACACGTGGATGAGGAACATTTAATGTTAGTGGAGTGTTTTTTTTAAGGTTAGTATGATGTTCCTGAAATGTTTTTTAACTAAATTTTTATCAACATCTCAACATTCCAAGAACATAAACATGAAAAAATAAAATAAAAAAATTTAAAAAAATTAATTTAACAGAGCATCATTTTAAAGTTAAGTATGATGTTCTTGAAAAAATTCTTTGAACTTAATTTGTATAAATATTTCAACATTCCACACAGCAAAGTCCTCCTCAAATATCCAAAAATGGAGGATGTTGTAGTGACGTGTTACTCTTCAAAATCCTATGTGTTTATTGTTTTTCACTGCATATCTGCACTTGGATCTCAAGTTTCTTTAACAGCCTCTTCAGAAATCTCACACGATAACTCCTGTCTTACAGATGATTTACGTTATTTCCTCAATCACTTCTCGTGCGTGTTTGGCTGAGAAATTTAGCTTGTAAACCAGACAGAATGGCCAGTTATTCTTTCTTCAACATTTCTACTGAAATATGCGTGACTGTCACATGTCACAATGTAGAAACATTACCCCAGACAGTCTTGTAGTGTAAGAAGAACAGTGATTTAAATGTCGTGCAGTCTCAGCCAGCACACCTCTGTGGCGCACAAATGGGTTTCACCTGGGCTGTCTAACTGGGTCCCAGCCAGTTTTGTCCTCAGTTTCCATGTAGGCCCGATATGGGTAATCCCAGGTGATATGAACACTGCTCAGTGTGCACAAGGTGTAAATGTAACACTGAAACATGTCGACGTTAATGAGATAATTACAGATTCCAGCCACAGCCTTAGATGAAATCCGTCATGGATAAAAGAATGCAATAAATGTCTCGAGATCTGATTAATCCACAAACAACATTACCAGCTTCACTTATTACTAACCAGATTGACTTTATGTTCATTCATACATCTGCAAACGTTCTTACTGATTTAAATACCACGGCACATGCATTTGTCAATTGTCAAACACGAACCAAACTGTTCGCAGCCAATGAAGACCATAGGCTGGTATTACGCAAATTTGTTAAATTGTTTGGTGGATATTGTGATGAATGCTGAGGATTTCTCTTTTTGTTTGGCTTTGGCTCCACCTATTTAAACCTTTTTGCAGCACGTTCTCTTTCTATTGACTGAATGCAAGAATAATTGACCCTTCTCCGGCAGTTTGATTGACAGGCGATCTAACCAATCATAACTCCGAATCCGCCATTTTGTCAGACAAAGCAGTCAGGGGAGTTAGTAGATTAACGTCGGTGAAGTTGAACTTGAAAAATTGTGTGTACTCACGTCTTTCCATGCTTGAAACAAAAACTTCTGATGTTCATTCATGTTTATTTGATGCTATAAATGAACTAGAATGAAGAGATGATCGGTTCACGAGCCGCTTGAAGGAGCTCCAGCGATCTGTCACGACACATTAAAGAGACACTAGACGCTATTTATTGATTAAACTTCTTTAAAAAATTACAATATTTTAAATATGAAACTGTTTCATATCAAAAATAACCTGCTGTGTCTTGACTGTCGACACGTTGTCAGTGTCCTCTTTGGTCCGGGAGCGCTGGCCACATGTTCCAGGAGCGTTTCAAAGAGATTGTGTTACGCAAAGAGGATTCATCAATTCATCAGTAGCTACTACAGACATTGCGATTCCCTAAGAGAATTGGACTGCGCACAAAGGACTAATTAATGGCCAGTAACCAGTTGTGTGGGACGGGAACAAAGTGAAGAAGAGCGTATGCTTTCTTTGAAGATACTGATCCGGCACTGCTGATTCCTTTCCCTAGACCTTGGGGTGGAGTCTTATTTCCAGGGGCGGATTTAGTGATTTGGGGGCCCCAGGCAAAACACAGGAATGGGCCCCAGATTGCACACATTTAAACTTGAGGTTTCTTTCATTGTTGTGATGCTTGCTGCTGCATGGCGGTGTCCCATAGTTGTGTCCGTTTTTTTGTTTGTTTGTTTTTAGATTTTTCGTGTTCATGTTATAATGGTTTTCTTATGGAAGCCTGTTTCCACCACTAAAAAAAAGATTATTGCGACTTATCTCAGAATTCTGACTTTTTTTTTTCTCAGAATTCTGACTTTATATCTCACAATTCTGTGAAAAAAAGTAAAAATTCTAAGTTAAAAAGTCGCAATAATCTTTTTTTTTTCAGTGGTGGAAACAGGCTTCCATACTTTCTTCATATTGTAGACACTAGCTGGTACTTTGGGGTAATTTTCACTGCACAGTTGTTTACACAGCGCAGGGCTGTCTAATTCTTTAATATATATATATATATATATATATATATATATATATATATATATATATATTTTTTTTTTTTTTTTTATTTTAATTACAGATTTAAATTAAACTGAAGGAAATTGTACATTTACATGCTTAAGAATTATTTCAACCAAAAATTAAGTGTGCCTGTATGGAAATGTATATTATTTCTTTTATGTATTTTAATTTTACTGGTAATCACATGAAGGCATAAAACATTTATTTTCTATTCCAAAGTAAATAATACTTTAGAAAAAACTTTAATTTTTATACATTCGCTAAACAGAGGTTTACTGTTAAAATTAGACATACACTACTGTTAAAAAGTATAAACAAACTTTAATTTGAGGGGTTGCCTTGAAGATCTTTTTTTTTTCTGTGTGTGTGTTTCTCACAAATGAAACGGTAAATGCTCACGATTTCCGTGATGCAGAAAATCCATTCATAAAATCGGAATTTACTGTTTAACGTGGAATGTTACGGAATTTTTTCCGAATTTTGGATGAATACATCAAATGCAGGTCGGTACACTGCAATCAAATAGCGATACGGACTAGTGTATGTTAATATTAAACAGCAAAAATATTATTTAAACATGAATACTTTATGTTTTGTGTCTCTGAATGAATTGTTCAGACGAGCAGCGCGAGCGTCGCGCTTGATTCAGTAAACCCCGTGCCTGCGCCATTCATTCCTGACATTCCGCGTTACACAGTAATTTTTATGAATGGATTCCGCGATTCTGTCCGCGTTTTCTGCATCGCTGAAACCATGTCCCTGCATTTTCTGCCAAAAGCGCGTTCAACGCGGACACGTAGACGGTTGTCCTGTATATATAAACAAGGCATTTTAGGGGGCCCTTAGCTTTCGGGGGCCCAAGGCAGACGGCTACCTTTGCCTAATGGTTAAGTCCGCCCCTGCTTATTTCCTGGAAACTGGTTAAGTTTTACATTTTAATTCTTTCTCATGTGTTGTGTGAATGTGCAGGTTGTAGTTGTGAGTTTTAAAGTTTACATGAATATGATTAATCCATGTACGGGACCCGGGAGGCGCTGATCTTCACTTTTTAAATCGACTGCTTGATCACGATTTCTATTGCGTCAAATAACCATTAGAGTGCCGTGTAGAGCAGTGTTAAAGTTTCCCTTGTGTGGTGACATTACATACACATGAAAGATAATAATTGAAAAAGCATAATGTGGCACTTTAAAATTCAGTAAAAGACCTCTGTTTTAACATGTCATTGTTTAACCCTTGTGTTATGTTCCGGGTCAATTTGATCTGTTTAGATTTTCTAGTTGTTGGAAATACTGGTTAACCTATGTTTTTTTTCTTGATATATTGTGACTTTTTCTCATTTATCATCATGAACATGCATGCAAAGTTTCAATTCGTGTTACGTTCGTGATGTTCGCCGGGTCAATTTGACCCGCATATTTTAACGCTCTAAGGCAACTGTACTGACCCAAAATGATAACATTTCTTGGTTATATTTTGTTATTTTATTTTTTTACTACCTTATGAAGCTAAAAAATTAGGTTTTCCACACTTATTTCAATACAGAAAAATGTTTTAACCAGCACCATGTGTGCGAAGTTCATATCCACAAAGCACACACTTGCTCATCATGTCAGAAGAAACTTGACTTTATGAAATGAGTTTACAAAACAGCCAACTTAGGAAAAGTAAATATTGTCATTATACAGCTACATTTAATTGTTCAGTTATGATGTTCTAAGAAAAAAAAAAAGTTAAAAAATGTATTTATTGTATTATTTATTACTGTTTATTTTCAATTTTTTAAAACAAAACATTTTCATTAAATCATATCTTCAGATATATATCTTTTTGGAATATTTGACAAATTTTGATATTAAAAGTTTACAGTTACCTGAATCTTTGTTGTTTTTCATAGTGTGATTTGAGGAATTGTACTGAATCCAATTAGGGTCAATTTGACCCGCTCCATAACGAGTGTACACAGAAATCCAACAGCGCATAAGGGTTAATAACCATTGTTCTCATTTACTGGCTAATAACTCAACCGTGTGTGAACGCAACAGTATTTAGCACTCGAGCACAAGACTGACAACCGCATTCTGCTGCTGTGTGAATGTAGCCCGATGAGTGAAAGTTTTATTAAGTCTTTTGAGCGATCTGAGGGGAAAACGTTCTACTATATCCATATTTGCAGCCCACATTTCATTAGTTCCTATTTGTAACACGGGTTGACGGGGATGAAGAACACGATGAGGAGATATTCAAAATACACAGTCTTTAATCCAACAGACGCAACTGTGGCGACGGGACGTACGTCTCCGTTCCCTCCTTCAGGGAACGAGGTTTACCTATGTAACCGAGACGTTCCCATTCAGTCGGTCACTTCGACGTACGTCGGATGACCGACGAATAGGAATCCCACACCAAAGCGCCACAGGGACTCTGTAGGGACTCTCTGGAGAATAAGCACATGTAAGTGCAGCAAGCCGACACTAAGCCGGGGCCTCTCTGTGCCTCTGACCTGAGGCGAGAACACGGGAGGAGACCGACTCAACACGAAGGCTATAAAACCTAGCGAACGTGTTAGGTGTCGCCCAGCCCGCAGCTCTACAGATGTCTATCAGCGAGGCGCCACGAGCCAGCGCTCAGGAGGATGCAACACCTCTCGTGGAGTGTGCATGCAACCTGAGCAGGCAGGGCACGCCCTGAGCTTGGTAAGCCAGGGCGATGGCATCCACTATCCAGTGGGCCATCCTCTGCTTGGAGACAGCCTTTCCCTTCTGCTGGCCTCCGTAACAGACAAAGAGCTGGTCTGAGGTCCTGAAGCTTCGAGTTCTGTCTACGTACAGTCGCAAAGGGCGAACTGGACAGAGCAAAGCCAGGGCTGGGTCTGCCTCCTCCGAGGGCAGCGCTTGCAGGCTCACTACCTGGTCCCTGAAGGGAGTGGTAGGAACCTTGGGCACATAGCCAGGCCGGGGTCTCATTACCACGTGGCTGTCACCCGGCCCGAACTCTAGGCACGATTCGTCGACCGAAAAAGACTGCAGGTCCCCTACCCTCTTGATGGAGGCCAATGCAGCCAGCAGCAAAGTCTTCATAGACAGAATCTTTAAGTCTGCTGACTGCAAAGGCTCAAAGGGAGCATTCTGGAGTGCTCTCAGCACCAGAGCCAAATCCCAGGTTCCACGAACAGGTTCCACTTCAGGGCGTAAGCACGTCTTGTAGACGGTGCACGTGCCGAAGCGATGGTGTTAAGTACCTCGGAGGGTAAGTCACCTAGAACCTCCACGTCCCGTCCAGGGACCAGACATGGAGTTTCCAGAGGTCTCTACCTCACAGGCCCGGGAAGGGAGAGACGCTCCCCCCGGCAGGAGGGGGTATGCGTGAACATCCCTTTGCCGCACCGCCATCAAGGGTAGTGAGGGAGGAGGTCCCACTGGCACGGTTTCGGGCAGTAAAAGGTGCCCTCCACGTGCCAGTGATCTCTACATGCACTTCCGGGAAGAAGGGAACCGGGGTGGGGGGCTGAGAACCAGCCCTTGCCACTCCGAGGAACCAATCATCCAACCTCGAGGGCTCAGGACGTGGTGGAGAATTCCACACGAGCCCGACCCTGTTGGCGGCCCGGGAAAGCATAGCCATCATTTCCGGGTCCGATTCGGGCACAGCTGTCACTCCCGAAGGAGGCAGCCGTGCCGAATCATCATCCGCGAAAGTGTCAGGCTCACCCTCCGATGCAGCGATTGACATCCGGTCATCCTGGGGAGCCCTGAAGGATACGGATGGTACACACCTCTGGGGCGGTCCACCACGCTCCCCAGCAGCTCTACTGGCTGCAGAGTGCGGGAGGAGTGAGGGTTCCCAGGGGGTTGGTTCCCGAGGGAAGCACGCTCACCGTAATCCTCAAATCACCAGTGCCGCCGCCCGAAGCAACCCTCCATTTTTTTTTTTTAGGAGGACTGGAACGAGGCAGCGGCACTGGGACTCCGCCCCCTGCAGGAGGCGGAGTCTAGATCGCAACTCCGCGATGGTCATCTTCCCGCAATGGGTGCATGACTCATCCACAAACGCTGCCTCAGCGCGCCTTAAGCCCAAGCACGCGATACAGCGCTCGTGACCATCCCGAGGCGCCAGGTAACGACCGCATCCAGAAACACACAAGTAGTACACATCTTTGAAAAGACGCGAAACTACTCGCGCGAGCTCTTTTAGGAATTAACTCTTTCAAGTGCCGAAGCACGCAGGGGATAACCGCGGCAACACAGACAGGGAAAAAGTGCAGCCTGTCGTGTGCACTCACTCTTGAAACCGCTCTTACCAGCTGTGATAACAGCTTTTAAGCGCTCTATAATAGCGCACCGTTACCAGCCATAAGAACGGCTTTTACAGCTGAGAACAGCTTCATTTGCTCACATAAAACAGAGAAGACAAACAAGAGAACGGCCCAGCTGCTGCGCTGTCCGCCTGCACTCTCACGAAGAGCAATCCACCAAAAGATTCTTCGTCTTTCGTCACACTCGCTCGTAGACACCATACAGGTTCGGCTCCGAAGCGAAAAGCTAAAGATGCAACGCACCTGCTGCTCATTATATACCCGCGCTGCGAGGAGTGAGCAGCTGCTGCATATGATTGCATGCCAATATGCATTGGCTCGTTTTAGTTACACTCGAAGTAGATTGGCCTCTCTAGCGAGATTCCTATTCGTCGGTCATCCGACGTACGTCGAAGTGACCGACTGAATGGGAACTGTGACAATATTGCTCTCTGTATTCATAATTCATTATTTATTCAAGAATTGCCTTTCAACATGTTCTCACTGGCATCTTCTGCTCAGTGTGGGATCTGTTCCAACAAATACAATCTTGGGAAGACACTGAAATTGCCTAAAATTTTCATGTCACAATTATAGCCATCAGGTGCATGTATTTATTTATTACGCAAATGTAATTTATTATAACTTATTTGCTTCTGCTAAAAGCTTGAAGTTTTCAGTTTTCAGTTTGTTTTAGTTTAGTAGTTTTAAAACCAGATAGATAGATAGTCATTTGATAGTACATAGTACACTAAATGAGAACAGTCTTAAGGTCAGAGACAAGTTTGGTGGATGTAGCGTGAAACATTTAGGACTAGCATTTAGAAATTTTAGTCTAAGAAGAATAATAATAAGCTTAAGTAGGTTTTTTCAAGCCAACATAATGATTGTATGATATAGTTAAGAGTTTGATAGGAACAATAAAAACGCAACAACAGAACAACACCTTTTGGGTGAATTTTATTTTACTACATTTTTCAACATTTTAGAGGTGTAGTTTTATGGTTACATTCTCATCACAGGTATAATTTTTAACACATTACTAGCACTGTAGAGAAATACTTTTCATAAGGTTGGCTAAATTGTTCGTTACTGTCAATTATAATGAAATCATTTCAAGTACACTGATATATTGAGGTTCATACAGTAGACATTAAAGTATAACCCTCAAAACGTGATTTCATTTTTGGCTTATATTAAAAATAAAGTCAAAACATGTAAAATTGATGTGAAGACTGTAGCTGCTGAAGTCGCAGCTGCTGTTGTTCCGATCACAGTCATGGCTATACCTTCTCCTTCAGCCACGGGCTCTACAACTTCTTCTATTATCTCCACTGTTCGTCCCACTCCTCTGGGTAGATTAGATGCACCAACTTTTCTTCCAATTGAAACTGTTTGTCCAGGTTTCATTTTTTCCAAGTGCTCCTCGTACTCCTTTGGAACAGCTTCAAAATGAACTGGCCGATTATTGTTGTCAAGACCAGCCACAACATAGCCATTTCTTGGCACAGTTCTTAGTGTACCACCATTGTTAGTTACATCATAAATTCGCATCTTATTCTCACTTCTGTATAATATTCTGCCATCAGAGGCTTTAATCCTAAAATCACGTGTGAACCTTGAATTAAATTTATTTCTATCCATAAAGGATTGTCTCCGTGGTATATTGCTATTCTTCTGCTCTCTATATTTCGATGCATCATCCCATATTCTCTGCCAATCTTCGTCAGATGGATTTTCAGGAATTTCCACTAAATGCTTCGCCATAAAGTCGTTAAATGTCGGAGTACGTCTGTTTCTGATGTGCAATTTTTTACAAACACACAAAAATTCTGATTGTGTATCGATGGAGTTCACAGCAATGCTTGAATAGAATCCTCCAGGAAAACGCTCTCTTTCTTTGTCTAGTTCAAACACCATAAAACTGCAGGTGTTTTCCACCTAAAAAGAAAAAGTAAGATTTGAGACCA
Organism: Opsariichthys bidens; assembly: GCA_037194245.1. NCBI lineage: Eukaryota > Metazoa > Chordata > Actinopteri > Cypriniformes > Xenocyprididae > Opsariichthys > Opsariichthys bidens. The sequence continues at coordinate 32,113,460 of CM074277.1, read as the reverse complement.
AAAGTACTTCAAATTTACAGCAAAACAGCCAAAGATAAATTAAATGCAGAAAATGTGTTATGATTTCCATGATTTACTTTCATCCAATGCGTTTGTCCAAGCAGTGGTTTATTAGATTAGATATAATTTAATTAGATATTGTATGAATATCTTACAATAATGTCATAGTCATTATATAGATATATGAATACATGCTTTTTTTATTCTATTTTGTCTTTCTAAAACAGCATGAAAAAAGTGGATTCACATACTGAAGAAGGCTCTGATCTTTTAGTGGAAATTATGAATTTATTTAATGACTAGGCACAGCTAGTTCCTAGTCATTAAATAAATAAGAAAATAATATCATGTTCATTTTTGGTGTTAAGACTATTTTGTTGTTCACAGTTACTAATAAGGCTTGGGGGGGGGGGGGGGGGGGGCAGAAGTATTTATAGCAAAAAATGAACTGTATTGGCTATCAACAATCTGGTAAAAGGATTGGCAGAGCAACTAAAAATGAATATTTCACTTCTGGATTAAAATTTTAAAAGTGATCAATTGTACACATGTTCAGAGACAGAAGCAGCAAGTTCTTTTCTTTAATTTCATTAGGGTTGGAAAGAGGCGGAAATTTTCCAGGAACTTTCCAAAATTTAGGGAAACTCTCCAGGATTTTTTGTAAACTTTCGGAAAGTTTTGGAAAGTTTCCAGAAATTTACTGGAAAGTTTCCACCCCTTTACAATCCTAAATTTGAAAAAAAGAAAAAAAAAAAGAAAAGAAAAGAAAAGACGTAACCATGCAGGAAGGGTTGTAACGCCATTTTCTATAAAGAAAAATAATATTATTTAGTAGTAGTAGTATCTTAAAGCCTCACCTTCAGCGACAGACTCTTCAGATGCCATTTTTCAGGATTCAGCTTCTCATTTTCTCTGACTGACAGGTTAACACTGGGACAGGGCAACTTGGTCTGCAGTTGCAGCGTTGCACAAAGTCTCCCTGATCCCTGCTGTGCGCTCTCATTCAGAAACGGAGGAGGACAAGTGAGGGGCGTCCCAACAGAGAGGGGACAGAAGGCCAAAAAGAAGCAAAGGAGTATGACTGGTGCCGTCATTTTGGCTGCAAACTCATCCGCTGTGTGAAATATCCACGCAGAGCACCAATATAAAGACCCTCTGGTCAATAAATAACTCTCCAGATTGTGTTATTTTACAGGTCACTGACACCAGATAAGGTTTGTCAATACTGCCGTTTTCTTTTACCGGAATTAATAAATGTAATTATTTGTTAGGAAAATACACAAATACAGACAGAAGTCGGGTTTAATCATTGACCTTTGATTGTAATAATCAATGATAATACTTCTCCTGACTTTACTATTCACTCTCTCTCTGAAAAATATTACATTACCACAAATTTTAAGTTCTTTAAATTAGGGGTGTGCAATATATTAGAGATGGACACTTTCGAAGCTTTGAAACATTTACAAATCTGTTGTTTCGAATCAGTGTTTCGGAGCGTGATTTCAGTAAACGAGGCTTCGTTATGTCATAACTGTAACATTTGTAGACATTTTAGGCGCTGTTCACATATCACGTCTTTTGCACGCGCATATTCATTATTTCCTATGTAGGCACACACCAAGCGCTCGCAAAATGGAAGCGATTTTTTCCATGATTTTTTCATTTTTTCCATGAGCGCCTGTGTCTCGATGAGATGAAAACATTTCAACTTTTCAGAATGCCTCAGGTGCACCGCAGGTCATGTGACAAGAACCATCCAATCAACCCTTTCCTTTTCCCCAACGGTCGTTTAATCACCTCAGACGAACACAGAGTCGTTGTGCAGGAGAGATGGTTTCACGACAGAAGCTCTGTTTGGTGATGCTTGGGCCAATTTTTCTTAAAAGATTATCAAATAGGTCCTTATTAACCCATTATTAGTTTTGAATCTCTCATCGTCCAGAAGGAGCTCTTGGATGAGTTTGTGAAATCCTCTGTGGTGCACCCAAATACTGCGGGACATTTTTATTTGTTCTCCATAAATAAATCTTGTACTAGAGCTTCAGCAAGGGATTTTCGGTGATGGAAATCCATTGAAACTTCCACGTAGTCGTGGAGAAAGCTGTTCATGGTTGTAGAGCAACGACAGACGCTACAGAAACACGAGCTCCCGAACGCTTGCAAAAGGAGGAAGCGACGTGGCCGCGCTTTCCACGCTTTTTTAGGCGCGATATGTGAACGGCCCCTTAGTGTGGTATCTGTATGATACCTTCAACTTTGTAAAAGGAATAATAGTAGTTAACAGACCCATCCAAAGAAAAAAAAAAAAACAAGCTCTGAAAATTGATAAAAGAAAGCGTGTCTCACGCCATATGAATGAGAGCTAAAAACTTTTGTGCTCATCTAGTTTGAAATGGAGACTACAAACATGGAGGTTTCAGAAGGTTTTCTTCATATTTATGATTCTTTGCAGCCTTTAGCTGTTGGCTACAATGCACTGGGTCATTCACTGGAAACTGAAAGAAACTCCAACTAAATACTCACTCTTTGAATTCTTGTGTCCGGGAACAATAGAAATAGACACTATTATGACAAAAAGTTTGCTATTTCTAAATCAATGCAGTATTTGACTAATTGGCGAATCATAGCAGACTGGTGGGAGTGGCCTCGGATGGCAACATGCCCAGTGCATTATGGGTGTTGAAGTTGTCCTACCAATTTGGCAAAAAGGAAAGACAAAAGACTTATTTCTATTTTCTCTAGCACTGATTGGCTTTCAGCTGTATAGGCAGACCCTTCTTATTGAAAGCCCATTATGTCAATGGTTAAGTTAAAGTAAAAGTAGTTTTTAAAGTGTAGTAGAGGTAACTATTTAGAGAATTGGTAACTCAATTGTACATGATGAGCACTGTAGACACAGCATTCAGTATGTTTATATGAACTATAAACAACAGCCACTTTTCCACCATCGGCCCCGAACGGTTCTAGGAACATCAAAGAACAGTTCTGGATATACTTCCGCTCCACTTTTGTTTGTTTTTAGTGTTGACTTGAATCATTTAATTGTGATTTGTTGATTTAGTTTGTGATTGTTCATGTGATGAGTCTCCACCTGGTGGTCATTGGATTTTAAGACGACAAATGTTTGATCTTGATCTAGATGTGCTTTGTTGCATAATGAAATATAAATAATTCATTACGTATTCAAAATGAAAGAGACTTTGGACATTTTTATAATCATCTTTGAGTTTCAAGGTTTGAAGTAAAAGGTTATGTAACATTTGATCACTAAAGGTTGAAAATGTTATTGAACGTTTACATAGAGTATAACAGATGTCAATGTTGGGTTGCATTTACTGGATTTCACTTTCAATGTGAGCTTGGTTTACAGGAAAGAGGGCAATTATTAGCCAGCATATACGCATCTGCACACGTAGACGGTTAATGTTAGTGTGACATGTTTTTTAGTCTTTTTTTTAAGTGCTATGTTCCTGAAACATTTTTTTTTAAAACAACTCAAAAGTCTTGGAACAAGAACATAAAAATGTTCAGTTTTATTAATGTTAAAATCATTTAAAGTTTAGAATGATGTTCCTGACGTGTATAGAAGCTGTTATTGAGAATTAACAGAGGTTTAGATGTTGATGCTTCACTGGAAATGTTTCGCTCGACGTCACCATTATGGTGATTAGTGTTCGTTTTAGTTGGACTCTTACGCTTGACTTTTTAACATTAGGTTTTCTCTGGCTGCTGTAACTGTGTGTTTATTCGACAGATTAGTTATGGCAAGAGAAAATGACGTTGTCAAGCGACGTTGGCTATGTATTGATGTCTGAAGGCCTGTTCACAGCAAGAACGCTAACTATGGCGGTAACTATATTTGTGTCCACAACAGCGGGTATCTTTCTGTTTATTATAACTGTGCTGCAGTTTAAATGCTCGAGCTCTTGGATGGATTTCAATGTTTTTGTTCAACAACTGGAAAAAATTAGTTCTCAAAGTGAATCCAATAATATTGTTTTTTTGTGTTGTTATTGTCACAGTTGTGGTGTGGACTGCGCTATTTTATTTAAAATGATTTTTGGTTGATGTTTCATTTTATGGTAACTAATTATAGTGTATGACATTGAAGTACAGAAAGAGCGATTAAAGTTTTTTATTTTGATGTCAAATAAGACTTAAAATGATGTGTTCGCATAAATAATTAACTTTAGATACACAAGTACTTATAAAGCCAAATACTTCTTACGTATTTACAACGTTCACTTCTAATGGAGTATTATTTAACCAGTAGTATCTCTTTCACTCAAGTAATGCAGTTGTGTACTTTGTCCGCCTCAGTGATATTACATTTATTCATTTGGCAGACGCTTTTATCCAAAGCGACTTACATGGGGAGATATTAGTGGTTTCGTGCCTTGCTTGAAGGTGGAGCGAGTGCTGTTCATTCACAATCCCCACCTTCAATTCCTGCCGGTGTGGGAATCGAACCTGCAACCTTCAGGTTACAAGCCCGACTCCCTCACCATTAAGCCACGACTACCCTTTATATTAAAATGTGTTTCAATACAACAATACATTCCCAGAAAACATAGAAAACAGGGGTAGTTTTTGATATCAGTTCATGTTCCAAGTTCAAAGACCATCACGTAGGATTGCACTCTAATGAATTACTGTAAAAATTACAGCATTATTTTACAGCCGCAGGCTGTTGTTTAATAATACAGCATATTGCTGTAAACTGCAATGCATTCTGGGGTCACGTGTTGATTTGACACAAATTTACAGAATATTGCTGTAAACTGACCCTTCGTAATTTAAAAAAATACAGTTATTTACTGTAATCAGAGAATACAGGGAAATTCTGTAAATTAAATTACAGTAACATGACTGTAAATTTTACAGTAACTGGCTGGCAACCCTGCTGCCAGTATTATACTGTAAAATTTACAGTAATTTTTTAACAGTGTGTTTAAGAGCTCAAAAATACAAACACACCCTGAAAAACTCTCCGATTACAATGAGCTCTTAACCGAGTCAACAGAATTTTATTGTGATGATTTGTTAAAACTCTGTGTAATCAGTCTCTCTTCAGACAGGGTTTTATCTGCTCCTGAACAGAGGCAGTTGTAACTGTTTTCTCTCTCGCTCTCTCTGTGTGTGTGTGTGTGTGTGTGTGTGTGTGTTTCGAGTAAAACCTAAGTTATGTAGACAAAATGTCCCCACAAGATGGAAATATCTGAAATCCTTGTCCTTGACTTTTTTCTTTCCCCCACAGAACATTTTCTGTGATGGGTAGATTTAGGAGTAGAGGATAGGATAGACAGTTTGTGCCATATAAAAATCATTATGTCTATGGAAATCCCCATAAAACATGAAAACCACAAAAACATTTTCATAACTTAAACCATAATAAATGCTAATTGAAATAAAGTATAGTTTTAAAACATCACACGTGTTTTATTTCAGCTCGTTGCCAATACAACATTCCTCATTTCCGAGTAGTTTAACAGGAAATACTAAAATAATACTAAAAACTGAGCTAAAACTATAAAAAAAGATTAATTAAAAAACATACAGACATATTTAAAAAAATAATAAAACAATTAGTATAGCAAACTATACTAAACACAAACTAGAAAAAATAAGAAACTAAATTAATTATAATTAAAATATAATTCAATTTCAAATATTTGAATGTTTTTCAGGGATCACAATAATTAGGGCCCAAGCCCAAAGGGCGAAGGCCCTATTGTTTTCCTTAGGATTATTATTATTATTATTATTATTATTATTTTTTTTTTTTAGGTTTTTGGCACTTTTGGGGCCCTTAACATGCACGAAAACTCTTGAAACTTTGCACACGCATTGGAACCCGCGGCGATTACGATTTCACAGAGGCTGGGACCCGGGCGTGGCAGGGGGGCTCGACAGCGCCCCCTTGAATGGGGTCTGGAATCTTGGTCCATATATCAAACACGCTTGCATATATTGGTATGAAACTCGGTACACATGAAGATCTTTTCGGGCCTGACAACTTTCGTGCTCTAAGTTGTTCGTCGCCTCAACAGGAAGTGAGCTATTATGGGTTGTTTGAAAAGCGCATGCTCTGGAATTTGATATACTCCTCCTAGGCGCTTAATCCGATCACCACCAAACTCGGTCAGCATGAAGACAAGACATTGATGACGCAAAATTGCCAGGGGATTTTTGATATTTCACACGGTTTGCCCGTGGCGAGGCAACAAATTTATGGCGAGAAAACAGAAACAGGAAGTGTGTTATAACGTCTGCATACATTTATTGATTTTTATGAAACTTCACCTGTGTGTTCGTTGCAGGAGGCCGAGTACATGTATGTGACTATTATGAGTCAAAGATATAGCGCCACCAATTGGCAGCAGGAAGTGTGTCACTTTCAAATTGCTTTGAGATCGCCCTCTTATTTTTACCTGATTTGCTTCAAACTTCTTCATTATAATGTCCAAACATTTCAGATGTAAACATATGAATATCTTTGTGATATCTTAAATATTGTTGCCATGGCAAGACGTCAAACTTTAATAATATTCTTGGGTGTTTTTGAGGTTCTTAACATGCTTCAAATTGCATGAAACTCGACACACATGTGAATATTGTCATCTTGTAGACATGAGCAAAGCGTTAAAACTGGGCGTGGTTGAGGGGCTCTGTAGCGCCATCTTTTCACAATAGTTGGGGGGTTAGTTTAACCTACAGTCACCAAACTCGGCACACATATTCTTCTAATTTAGCCAGACAACTTTCTAATTTACAGTCATTAGCTCTGACCAACAGGAAGTCAGATATTTTGGTTTGAATATGGCTATTTTGAAAAATCAAGCTCTGAATTTTTAAAAAACGGTCTCGTGGCTCCCTCTAGTGGATAGTACTGCACGTGCATCACATTATTTCTTTTCACTAATGGAAGCACACCAACCCCAAGTTTTGAACAACCGCTTTCGTTTTACAACTCACAACAGTCTTGGTTTACATGTCATTTCATTCATTAAAACTTTCAAGCGATTGTATAATATACAAGTAAAGAAACACATGAAAAAAATGAATTTACTGATCGCGAGTATTGACAAACAGCCACTCTAATGTCATAGACGGAGAGAAATTTTGCTTTCGTCTTACAATTCAGGCCTGTGCAAACTTCTATTTTCTGTGCAGCGCAGCATCTCCTAATAATGATCGCGCCCATACAAATAACTACATCACATGCAGGGATTTAAAAAAATAAAATTAAAATATAAACTTCTGCAAATAACTAATAATAAACTTCTGCACATGATGACAACATACTGAAGATGCTGAAGACATTCCAGCGATTCTACAATATAAACACATGAAAGACATTCATGTAGAGATCGCGAGCCGTGTTTGATAGTTTCATGTCTGTGAATGATCACGAACTCATTTACATGTGATTTTTTTTCATGTTCTTTTCATTCCTTAGTTTGAATATTTATGTGTATGACTGTGTTAATGTGTTGACGCTGTGTGGCATCTGTGCAAACTTCGTTTCCTAATGGATTAAACAAAGAGCCGCGCATCATTTCTCTGAAAGGGAGTGATCACGAAATCATGAAAGCTCATGTTTTTAAACCTTATTCTTTAAAATATTCAAGCGATTAGACAAGATTCGATCACAAGAACATATTAAAAATCTTCAATTACAGTTTGGAAGATTTTCTGTCACACAAAGAGACGCGCAGCGTCTCCTAATAATGATCGCGCCCAGTTATACAAATAACTTTATGCAGGGATTTTAAAAAATAAATTTAAAATATAAACTTCTGCAAATAACTAATAATAAACTTCTGCACATGATGACAACATACTGAAGATGCTAAATTGCGAACGATTATAGTACATCTCATATGGTGTTGCCGTGGCAAAGGTTAAAATTAAGAACAAAAAGGGAATTTAGAAGTTGTCAATTATTCATGAATAATTGAAATATACACACCTAATTTCTATATTTATTAGTACAAATATCATAATTAAACATTTTAATTTATTTTTTTCATTTCAAGATGTATGTGTAAATTAAAATGAGGGGAAACTGTACTCTTAAAATTATTGAAATGATCAAATGAGCACTAGAGGGCAGCATATACCTATTTTTGAGATGACACTCAATGATAATTCATAAAACTAAACAATATTCTCCTTTGAATTATACACTGTTTATTTCTATATACAATAACACTAACATTAAATAAGGAATTCAAACTTTTTTAATCTATGTAGTTTAACTTAAAAATAAGCACAATAACGTTCTGTTTAAGCACAATAAATAAAAAAGAAATTTAATAATAACCAAAATATGGAAGATAAATTCAATGGAACCTGGATGAATTTAAAATGAAAATACTACATTTCAGATCAATATATTTGTTTTCTTTAAAATAATTCTTCTGAATCTCTCTCTCTCTCTCTCTCTCTCTCTCTCTCTCTCTAAGGGTCTTCCAGGTTTAACCCTTTCATTGTTGTCTCTTTTTTTCTGAATTATAGAATCGGAAATCTCATAAAAAATAATTATATATAACCATATAGTCAGTGCACGACAACTGAATTGGTTCTATGGCTTCAGTTTAAAAATATGGTTAAAAATAACGTAAAATACCTTAAGATAAATTCAATGGAACCTGGATGAATTTAAAATGAATGTACTATATTTCAGATCAATATACTTGTTTTCTTCAAAATACATCTTCTGAATATCCCCCCCCCCTCTCTCTCTCTCTCTCTCTCTCTCTCTCAGGGTCTTGCAGGTTTAACCCTTTCATTGCTGTCTCCTTTTGTCTGCATTAAAGGATAGGAAATCTCTTAGCCCTTCTCTTCTATAAATTTGTATACAGAAATAAAGGCAAAGAACCAGTTCATTTGTATTTCACTGACTATTTAGTTTTATATAATTAGTTTAACAAAATAATAAGATAAATTCAGCTTAATATATAACACTTTGAACTGCTAATGATAAGTTTGCTATGATATGATCGCTTTTAGTTAGTATTATATTGAATAATCTGACTCAACTAACTGGTCAGTCTCCAACTGGAGACACCGTTTAAATTCATTTTGCCCGCCGTGCCCAGTTGTCCTTAAACCACCGAGGTGGCGGTGCCACCGGCTTGGGCCCGCACATTGCTGCTAGCAGCTATATTTTAATCATTGAATTTACCCGTCTCTTCCAGCTGTCTGTGATTTTCTGGATTGATGAAAATGATCCGTTTTACATATTATTGATGTATTTTTAATAGATAATAACTAGCATACATAAAAATAAATGTATATTTACAGTTTTTTAAAAAAGAAAATGTGCATTTTAAGATTTTATTCATTTTACATGACTTTTGTGTCCAGAAATTATCTCATGAATTCAGTTTTTCTTTTTTTTTTGGTACTTTAAAGGAAAAAGGGCAAACTAGACAAAGGAATATCTTCATTACAAGTTGTTTTAGCTCAAAGCTATTTCTTATTTTAAATGATTTTCAGTCATATTTGAAGTTTGCTGAGACCTCACTGTGAGTCTCGCCCCTGCTTGACATTAATTCAAGGGGTTTGTTCAAATATACTTGATTTAGCAAACAAAACTAGCAGCAGCTTTTAAATGAAGTGGAATCCTGTTCCACTCAGCAGTCAGTAGATGGCGCTGTTGCTCTGACAGCCAGCTGAACTGTCAAGAGGGTGTGAGGATAATCTCTGTGCTGATGTAATCTAGTGTACACTCAACAGTGTGCAGACGGTCCGCAGGAATGTGTGCGTCTGTCTTCGTGAACTCTCTGTGGATCTGTTAACCCGCGCTGCCCCTCTTAACCTACATCTGACATCTCTGACCCACAGACGCCAGAGAGACTCCCTGACGTCCACTCGCTCCCAATCACGTCTGCTACTAAATATCACAAATGAGATCTCAGTTGTCTAACAGAGCAACGGGTTCAAATGGAGAGTTATCCGGAGGAAAAAGACACCAGTATCTCGTATTCCCGACTCAAACTGCTCAGATTTGAGATCAAAAGTCATAGATCTCAACCAAAGTTGATCCTTCAGGAGGAAGTATCAGTGTCTGCTGTCATATATTCTCACAGCGTCACACGGGGCTTGTACTCACAGCCGCGGCGTGTGCAGAAACACCCAGAACTACACTGGGAAATTTATAGCAATGGAGCCGGAATTCTCCCAGAATACACTGGTGTAAACACTGCAGAGACACGCCAACACTCACACGGGCCTGGTATGCATAAACACACACACTTTATCTTTCACTCAGTGTCACTGTCTCCTGCATGGAGCATCCCAGACTCTTTCTGTCTGTCATTGGCTGTGCTCAGAATAGCATACTAGAGTAAAGCTCACTGTATATTGCAAAGTACATATAGTACACTGTTAAAAAATTACTGTAAATTTTACAGTATAATACTGGCAGCAGGGTTGCCAGCCAGTTACTGTAAAATTTACAGTCATGTTACTGTAATTTAATTTACATAATTTCCCTGTATTCTCTGATTACAGTAAATAACTGTATTTTTTTTAAATTACGAAGGGTCAATTTACAGCAATATTCTGTAAATTCGAGTCAAACCAACACGTGACCCCAGAATGCATTGCAGTTTACAGCAATATGCTGTATTATTAAAAAACAGCCAGCGGCTGTAAAATAATGCTGTAATTTTTACAGTAATTCATTACTGTTATAAAATTACTGTAAATTTTACAGTATAATACTGGCAGCAGGGTTGCCAGCCAGTTACTGTAAAATTTACAGTCATGTTACTGTAATTTAATTTACAGAATTTCCCTGTATTCTCTGATTACAGTAAATAACTGTATTTTTTTAAATTACGAAGGGTCAATTTACAGCAATATTCTGTAAATTTGAGTCAAACCAACACGTGACCCCAGAATGCATTGCAGTTTACAGCAATATGCTGTATTATTAAAAAACAGCCAGCGGCTGTAAAATAATGCTGTAATTTTTACAGTAATTCATTACAGTGTAAGAATACTGTAATTTCCAGCATTAAATTGATCAAAAGTGACAATAAATACATTTATAATGTAACAAAAGCATTCCGTTTCAAATAAAACAGCACTTTTTAACTGTCAATTCATCATAGAATCCTGAAAAAGGATTTCTACAAGAATATGTGAAGGAGCAAAACGGTTTTCGACATTGATGATAATCAGAGATGTTTCTTGAGCTTCAAATCATCATATTGGAATGATTTCTGAAGGATCATGTGACTCTGAAGACTGGAGGAATGATAATGGATACATTTATTTATTATGCAAACGGAACATCGCAATGGACTTTGAAGATTTCTTGTCCAGTTGCGCCCTCTATAGGACATGACCAGCGACTAGTCGATGTCATGCTTAAAGCGTCATGGCAGAGCATTATTAGAGCATAGTTCACTTCAGAATTAAAATTTATTGATAACTTACTCACCCCATGTCATCAAAGATGTTCAGGTCTTTCTTTCTTCAGTCGAAAAGAAATGAAGGTTTTTGAGGAAAACATTCCAGGATTTTTCTCCATATAGTGGACTTCAATGGGGTTCAACAGGTTGAAGGTCCAAATGTCAGTTTCAGTGCAGCTTCAAAGGCTCTACATGATCCCTGACAAGAAATAAGAGTCTTATCTAGAGAAATCAGTCATTTTATAAAATAAAATAAAAATGTATAAGCTTTTTAACCACAAATGCTCGTCTTGCACTGAGCCATGCAGTACATAATGCGTGAAGGGTTGAACGGATGAAGGGTCATGGGCGGAAGTAGAGCGAAAAACTCTCATTTTCTCCTCCAAGTTCAAAATCGTCCGACATCGTTTAACCTTTTTTTTTGTAAAGGCCGTTTGACTTTGCTCGTTCGCTTTGTAAACACTGGATCGGTACTTCCGCTTTCGTCACGTGTGACCTTTCCAACGTGATCATGTAACGCGTGGAGCATCGCAGAGCAGTGCAAGACGAGCATTTCTGCTTAAAACGTTTTTTTTTTTTTTTAAATGTTTTTAAATTTTTTTTGGCTACACTTTAATTTAAGGTGTCAGTATTACAATGTAATTATACATTTAAGTACTGAGTAATAACAATTAACTACATGTACTTACTATAGGGTAAGGGTTAGGATGAGGGTTTAGTTTAGGGTTAATTGCATGTAATTATGCATAATTTCTAGTTATTATTACAGTAAATACATGTAACATATGTAACAATGACACTGTAAACTAAAGTGTTACTTTTTTTATATATATAAAATGACTGATCTTTTTTCTAGATAAGACCCTTATTCCTCATATGGGATTGGGTAAAAGCTGCACTGAAACTGCAATTTGGACCTTCAACCTGTTGAACCCCAGTGAAGTTTTTCTCAAAAATCTTCATTTCTTTTCAACTGAAGAAAGAAAGACATAAATATCATGGATGACATCAGGGTGAGTAAATGATCTGGAAATTTTAATTCTGAAGTCAACTAATCCTTTAAAGTCAACTCGTCTGCAACCCCTAGAGTATGTGTGGAATCTGAAATCCCTGTCTTTGTGGGGACATTTTGGTCTCCATTAGAAAAACAGATTATAAATCATTTTCAAAGGTAAAAAATTGGGTAAGTTTAGGGTTAGAGGAAAGAATATACAGGTTTTGAAGTGTAAAAATAATGATGTCGATGGAAAGTCCCTATAAAACATGGAAACTCGGCGCGTGCGTGTGCGTGTGTGTGTGTGTGTGTGTGTGTGTGTGTGTTTTGCAGGACTGTTTGTATTTAGGACTCCTCTACGGCTTTAACGATCTTCTACATTTCAAAGGCTTGTTTAGAAATCTGATCTGTGCATACCTTTACACACACACACTAGCTGTTTTTAAATCACTCCTTCAGTGTGGCAGTGTAAACAAACGTTAGTTTGGCCTGTGTTACAGAGTTAACACACACACACACACACACACACACACAGCAGCCGCAGACACACACTGTCATCTGTCTTACAACACAGACCATCCATCACAGCAGCGGAGTCGACATGTCTGACACACACACTCTCACTTTTCACACCACTGAACACACACACACACACACACACACACACTGACACCTGAAGCAGCCAGGAGAAAACACATCGATTCGATGCGCTGGATCATGATGTCATCGCGAGAGCAGCCTGGAGTCGCAAACTAATACCTGTGACGCTCCGTGTGTGTGTGTGTGTGTGTGCGCGTTTCCTCAAATCATGTGTGTCGTTGAGGAGAGCTTGTGCTGTTTGTCTACTAACGCACCATTTTCATCTGCCGGACCAGAAAACAGGTGAAAAAATCCCACAGATGCACACTGAAGGAAGAAAACACAGAACAACTGCATAGCAACCATAAAGAAACCCCCTGGCAACCACCAACAACAACATTCTAATGTCTCAGCCGAGCCTTGAACATGATTGGCTGATATAGAACGGAAAGTGACATCATTAATATTCATATATTCACATAAAATGGGTTTAATCTATTTGCAAACATTTAATTGCTTTTTTCGTTTTATTTATTTTTTTATTTGATTTGTTAATATTGCTTATTTATTTAATTTCTTCCTTTGTTTTTCCTATTTCTATTTTCATATTCAATTTTTAATACAAATCTCATTTCAATTTTATTTTTCTTTATTTTACACAAATATACCATTAGTTTAATTGTTACTGTTACATATTTGCGCTTTCAATTGATTTATTTGTTTAATTTAATTTTTGATTTGATTATGCATCATTTTATTTGTATTTTATTTCATTTATTATAGTTATTTTTTTATTTCAAGTTCCTTATTCTACTCTTCATGCACTGTAAATAGGAATAGTAGGTTTAACTTAAAATAAAGAAAATTACCCGATTGCCTTAAATTATTGAGTTCATCGAAATTAAAAATTTGAGTTCATGCAATGAAGGCGATTGATTCAATGAAACAGAAACTCTAAATATTATTTACATTGATTTGACAACAGGAAAAAAATTCTAATTACAAATAATTTTTTTTACAATATTTAATTTGTAATAAAAAAATAATGTAATGCATTCTTTATAATTTTTATTTTATTTTGCATCTTTAGTCTATGTTAATATCGCTTGTTCGCTATTGTTAACTCTTTACTCTCCTTGTAAGTATTGTATGGTAAGTAATTACTGCACTCAGCTGCACTAAAAATGCTTTGGCGATCCTCATGCCAATTAAGCGCAATGAATTTCACTGAATGGAAAAGCAAACTATTGTACTATTATTATTGACCCTTATTTTTCAGTGTTCTTGAGTATAATGCCTGTGTTTTGGCAGTGTAGCTGTGGTGCCATTAAATGCAGTGCTGCTATAGTGTCTGTACAGCTGAATTTCACAGCTCATTACACTGGCTCCAGTTCTGTCTCTCTCTCCGCCTCCCCTCCCGAGCAGCAGCAGGTAGACCTCAGTGTCTCTCTGCAGGCTTTTGTGGCCTGTCTGTCTGCCCTGCTGTCTGCCTGTATGTGTCATATCTGCAGGATTACGTGCGGCACAATAGCAGTGCATCTCCGCTCTGAAAAGATGTTTACATTCATTCTGAGGAACTAACGAGCCCCGAAGAGAAAGAGAGGGAAATGATGGCGTTGGTCCCATCTGCTGGCCGTCTTAAAGGGACAGTCCACTCAAAAATCAAACGCCTGACATCATTTACTCACCCTCATGTCCTCCCAAACCTGTATGAGTTCCTGTAAAACACAAAAAGAGATGTTTAACGGAACGCCCAAGCTTTTTTCCATGCAATGAATGAGTAGTGGGACTGTCAAGCTCCAAAAAGAATAAAAAAAAAACACCAAAAAAGGTAAAAGCAGGATTATTAACTCTTTCCACACCAGCATTTTTGATAATTTTCACAAAAGTTTTATGATCACTAGAATATTTTGTTGTATGAATATCTGATCATGGAATATATAAAAAGAAAGACCAGACCCTCTGATTTTATTCCAGCTTCATGCATTCTTTTTTTATCAACACTTTTTCAGCATTTTTTTTTTTTTTTTGCATGCATTTTGATCCAGAGATTTCATACTCGTTTAGAAGATGCGTAATAGCGCCCCCTAGGGTATAAGAGGGAAAACACGGAAAGGCGGAAAATTCTGTCAATGGCCGGGAGTTAAAGGGTTAAAATCATTTACCGTTTATCTTTTATTCAAGGC
Source organism: Opsariichthys bidens (assembly GCA_037194245.1). NCBI lineage: Eukaryota > Metazoa > Chordata > Actinopteri > Cypriniformes > Xenocyprididae > Opsariichthys > Opsariichthys bidens. The sequence goes on along the minus strand of CM074277.1, from coordinate 32,098,269 downwards.
TTATTATTGTTAATTAACATTAAACTATTAAAAACATTATTGTTAATTAAAATAATATTAGATGAAGAACGATTGATAAAAACTTAAACTTGAACAATTTAAACTTAAAAAAACTAAAAATGAAAATTAGAACTGTTGCTTTGGCAACTAACTGAAATTATTTAAATGTGAAGCACTGAAATCACAAATGGTAAATAAATAAATAATGGTAAATAAAATTAAATAATTTTTTTTTATCGAAATAGTAATATTAAATGCTTGTTTCTACTTCTTTTTTGCATGTGTTTTGATCTGGAGATTGCACTCGTTAAAAAAGATCCACAATAGCGCCCCCTACCGAATAACAGTGAAAACACGGAAAGATGGAAAATTCTGTCAATGGCCGGGAGTTAAAGGGTTAAAATCATTTACTGTTTATCTTTTATTTAAGGGTTATTATTGTTAATTAACATTAAACTATTAAAAACATGATTGTTAATTAAAATAAAGTTGAAATCAAATCAAATATTAGAGGTAGAACGATTGATAAAAACTTAAACTTGAACAATTTAAACTTAAAAAAAACTAAAAATGAAAATTAGAACTGTTGCTTTGGCAACTAACTGAAATTATTTAAATGTGAAGCACTGAAATCACAAATGGTAAATAAATAAATAACGGTAAATAAAACTAAATAATTTTTTTACCTAAATAGTAATATTAAATGCTTGTTTCTACTTCTTTTTTGCTTGTGTTTTGATCTGGAGATTGCACTCGTTCAAAATATGCATAATAGCGCCTCCTACGGTATAAGAGGGAAAACACGGAAAGGCGGAAAATTCTGTCAAAGGCAGGGAGTTAAAGGGTTAAAATCATTTACCATTTATCTTTTATTTAAGGGTTATTATTGTTAACCAACATTAAACTAGTAAAATGTTTTTGCAAATTAAAATAAAGTGAAGAACTGTAACCAAAAACTTGAACTTTAAAAAATGGCAACTAACTGAAATCATTGCAGAACTGAAATCACAAAACGACTAAAAATTAAACTGAAAATATAAATAAAACTGAACTAAAGCATCATAGAAATAGTCCATTTCACTTGAGGACTCTTTACAAACCATACGATATTAGGAAAAGACTAAAATATTACTAATCAATAGCTCTCAAATCTCAACGATTCAAATATGGTAAACAAAACATAGTTCGACGTCAATAAAAAAGACAACAAGGAGAAGAGAGTTGCATTATGAACACACCACATTTAAATTTCAATATATTCTTTTCATAACACTATTTAATGGCTTTAAAAGACGTGGAATGTAGTGTGTGGCAAATACGCAGAAGTGTTATATAAAATTGCCGAGCTTCACTTAAGAAAGAATGTCATTGGGGTTTGAAATGACATGATAATGACTTGTTTTTGAGTGTCTGTCCCTTTAAGAAACAGAAGAGCCCATATAGAAGCCTATGTGTGTGTCAGGAGACTGTTGATTATCAGGAAGGTCTTTTGGCTCCAGTACTTCAGAAGAAAGAAGAAAAGGTAATACAAACAGAGATGGGGGAAGTGTGTGTTGCTTGTTGTTAATTTGCTCCATGCCGATCAGTCAAACAGGAACCCCAACCGGGCAAATCTCGTTTTCATGACTGTCAGCAAGAGCTCAAGCAGAGAAGCGGCTGCGGACGGAGAGATGCAGAGAAAACGAGAGAGAGAAGAGAGGCGCCAAATAGTAATTAAAGCCGTGTAGATTAAGTTTACAGAAGTGTGATGCTTTAACTCGCTTTATTACCCCCTACAGGGGTGTAAAAACCCGCCCCGTGTGTGTGTGTGAAAACCAACATTTACCATCTCACTTCTGCATCTGTTTTCAAGGCTGGTTCTGCACCGTGTCAAGCTCCAGCTCACAGTGAGAGGGTCCGAGAACGACCCCTGCGCCGCCTCACACCTCTCCGATAATTGGACGGGCCGCGTGCTTTGACTTCCATCTCCCGCGATGTTCAGCGGCTTCTCCTGCTGATGTAACAGACACGCGAAAGCTTCATTCTATCTATCTGTGTATCACAGGAAATAAACAACAAACTGACCCACACTGAGGGCAAAACTATTCTGTCGTCTATTAGAAAAGGGTCAGATGTCAGGCGTGTCCTAGGGAATGTTATCTCTGCTGAGATGCCTCGCTTGACAGAAAAGCTGAATGAATGCAAAGAACTCGAAATTTGAAGAAAAAATGATATTTTTGCATAAAGAAAATGAATGTCTATGTCTTTGTCCAATCAAGAAACTTCAGTGGCAAATTCATTATTCTTCAACAAACATGTTTGAATGCAGTTTTTATTATTCTGATGTTTATTGCTGTAATACCTTTTTCTCTCCATTATGACTTTTTTCTCGCAATTATGACTTTTTTTTCCTCACAATTATGACCTTTTCTCACTATAATAACTTTGTTCGCCATTATGACTTTTTTCTCACAATCACTTTTTCTCGCATTTACGACTTTTTACTTGCAAGTATGATCTTTTCTCACAATTATAACTTTTTGTCGCTATATTTTTCTCGCAATTATGACTTTTTTCTTACAGTTATGACCTTTTCTCACCATAATGACTTTTATGGACTATTACTATAGTAATTAGTAAATAGACTATTACTATACTATATGACTATGAATTTTTTTCTCACAATTCTGAATTTTTTTCTCACAATTCTGACTTTTTTTCTCTACATTATGACTTTTTTCTCACAATGATTTTTCTCTCACAATTATGACCTTTTCTCACCATAATGACTTTTTTCGACATTATGAATTTTTTCTCGCAATTATGACTTTTTTCTCACAAATATGACCTTTTCTCTCCATAATGACTTTTTTCGCCATTTAGATTTTTTTCCTCGCAATTCTGACTTTTTTGGCCATTATGACTTTTTTCTCACCATGACTTTTTATCTCACAATCACTTTTTCTCATAATTATGACTTTTTTCTTGCAAGTATGATCTTTTCTCTCACAATTATGACCTTTTCTCACCATAATGACTTTTTTCGCCATTATGAATTTTTTCTCGCAATTATGACTTTTTTCTCACAATGATTTTTTTTCTCTCCATTTTGACTTTTTCCTCACAATTATGACTTTTTTCTCACAAATATGACCTTTTCTCACCATTTAGATTTTTTTCCTCGCAATTCTGACTTTTTCTGCCATTATGACTTTTTCTCACCCTTTACGACTTTTTCCTCCCAATTCCGGATTTTTTCTTGCAATTGCGAGTTTCTATCTTACAATTCTGACTTTATAACATGCAATTCTGAGTTTATTACAAGTTTGTATCACGCAATTCTAAAATAAAAATCAGAAATGTGAGATAAAAAGTAGCAATTACCTTTATTTTTTTTTATTCAAGCTTCCATGTCAGAACCTTTTTATTCTCTAAAAAATCCATGTGATCTAGGGATTTAAAAAACCCAGAAACTGAAACACTGATCTGAAGAACCTATAATGAACCGTTGAGAACATCGAGATCTCAAAACCTGAAGATAAGCCAACAAGCTGGTGGGAGGTGAGGTCAGACTAACAGGTTTTTCCTCCATCAGCTGCTGTCTCTAATGAGGGCGTATCCCATTTATCGGGGTGAAAATGAGAAAATGGCCCCCCGGAGTCCCTGTGAAGACACTTCTGTCGCCCCGTCCCAGTGTGGCCAGTTTAAACACAGCTGAATGGTGAAACTAACACAGTCGGGGGGGTCAGAGACGCACTGCTGGGAGTCGCTCCTCCAACTATTGTAAAAATACATATTGCACCACTTTGTTTAACTGTATAGAAATTAAATTCACTTTTCTGCTTAAAAATTTTCATTCAGATTGAGCTATCAGTTGTGGATTATTAATAATGCATGTGAAGTACAAGACAGTGGACCTATAACCACCGAATTCCACTGTTACTATAGTTACAACTGCAAATCCAGTTTCTTTTCGGAACTTTCAGTGTGAACGCGTTACAAAACGACACAGAAGAACAATGTCTAAGTATGTTCCTTTTACAAAATAGTAATGTTACTTAGTTTCATTTCTTTGTTGTTGACAGAAAGTATGGTTACCATGGTAAACACAAATCTAATCAGATCAGAGGGATGGTTACAGAAACACTGCTACAATTTGATAAGAGCCACTAGATGGCACAGAATTCCAGATGTACTCAATATAGTGTGCGTCTGATTCTATTCTATTCTATTCTACAAAGAAATGATGAATTGAACAAAATCATGATTATGAAGAAAACAGAATTTTCTTGTAAGATGCACTCAGATAATCGTTCTTTTATTTACAACTTTGTTTTTTGTTTTTTTTAGTGTATTCAATTCTATAATGTTCACTTACCCAGGAAGAAAAGAGAGACAAAAGTAAAAGATGGCTTAAATACAGAGAATGTGAAAAGAAAAGAAATGCAGCAGCTAAATGAAAGACGGTGCAGGTGAAAGTGGATCAGTCGTGTGTGTGTGTGTGTGTGTGTTATGGGGGGATGGAGTGATGGACAGCTCACACGCCAGCCATTATAGTGAGGTGCTGCCAGCACCGTCGCCATGGCAACAGGCCAGGGGCCCGCCAGAACAAAGGAGCGGGATCCCAGTGTGTGTGTGAAAGACTAACGGCCTCCAGCGCTCATATTTACATGTGACGCTGAAGGGTTAATTGCTGTGAATTCCTGGGCTGCGTGTGAACTCTGCACGAGTGTGTCGTCTTTGATTTTACATCGCAAACACTTCCAGAGATACAGATGTTCGGCGTATGAACGCATCTATTTACATGATTTGATATACAGTGAATACCTCAATCCACTTCTCAGATGTTCCTCCCGCTAAAAAGATCTCACACGTGTCTCCTCTAGAGTTTCTGAAGAACTGCTAGAGATCTGAATATGAACATTTCTTATGAAATGATCCGAGCTGCTCCGCGTTCATTTCACAGCTCTCTCGCTGGATGATGAAAAGAGACTCGTTTTGGGGTTTAGGATCAAGATTTCTCTTTTTTCGAAAGAAGTTAAAGGGATAGTTCAACCAAAAATGAAAATTAACCCACGATTTACTCACCCTCAAGCCATCCTAGGAGACTATCTTCTTTCAGACGAGCACGATCGGAGATATATTTAAAAAAATATCCTGGCTCTTCCAAGCTTTATAATAGTAGTGAAAGAGGGGGCCAAAAAATTTCATACATCCATCACAAAAATAATCCATACGACTCCAGGGGGTTAATAAAAGCCTTCTGAAGCGTAAAAAAATACATATATATCTATATTTTAAGGATTAAGGATGCATTTTAAGGATTTCTTTCTAGTTAACACTCAGTTGGGACTCGACATTTGTAGCCCACCCCAGAAACCCGATTACCTGCGTTTCTGAGCGGGATTTGACCTTGAGACATCAAAGAGACATTGCATTCCAGGTAGCAGGAATATCTCCACTCCTCGATTCCCCATTATCCATCAAACACCACAAACAGGAAAACATCTCTGGCTCAGCATCAACAATGAACGCTTCAGAAGACACCAATTAACCTAGCAGTGGGAGAACCCGAAGAACCGGGCCAGCGCACATCTTCTCCTAAACACATCTCAGTTCAGGGCAGCAAAAAGCAAGTGCACAAACTGTACGATTTAAGCGGGGGAAAAAAACTTGCATGAATCAGACTCTTTATCCTATTTTGGGGTGGGAAAAGCACCTGCGACTTAGAGCCGGGTTTATGTACAAAGAGCGTTAAGAGCAGGCCAGCTGTAGGCTTGGAGGATAAGGTGAAAATATAAGGCCACTGACAGACGTATGTTAGCAAGTGAGCTAGCTAGCGGCGATGACAAGAGAGATAGCAAAGGCTAAAGAAAGGTTCGTTTCTACAATACCCTTTTCGAAGCAGCCGTCGTAAAACAATACAAAACGACGCCATTGCGAAATACGAGGTTTTATGGGTTTTTCATGAAGCAAGAAGTTAAAAACAGACGAAGCGACGTGCTGACAAGCGGCTAGAGTTAAACGCGAGAGCGCACGAGAGATATGAAGGGAAAATGTTTCAACATGGTCAAACTGGGTCAAAGACGAACCTTGTCTCAGCCAATTGGGCACCTTCTGAAGCAGCGATCGGTCTTCGGGGCGAAATAAATTATTTATAAGTTTATAACAATGACATGTCATGAAGTTTCAATTTCACTACAATGAATCCATACCCACGGAGCATAAAGCAACACCACATGGATGAGAGGGGATCACGGCACAAGCGGTTCCGCCCACCCAATCCGCCGCTCCCCAGACGTACAAAAGACGGGGAAAAACAGACGTAAAGACGCCTTTCATCCTCACAATGAGAATCATATGTCTCCCGTGGCCTGCTCCAGACATTCGGGCTTCACTATAGGTGACGCCTTCAGGCAGAAACGGGAATCTGAAACAAGGAACAAATCGTATGGAGATAAGAGACTTCTGGAGGGGAAGCGGCGGTCTAATGGCTCTGGCCGAGATCGCTTCTGCAAACACAAAGGTTACGGATTCGGTTCCTAGAACAGCATCGTATTAGAGTCCATCAACTTGAAACCCAAGCGCAAATCTCCCAACCCATCTGTAAATGCAGTGCATGACGCCATGAATGTAAAGCAGTGGTTCTCAACTGGTGGGTTACAACCCCAAAAAATGAGTTGCAGATCTCTTAGGATCCTGAAATAATGTAATATAGTAAACGATATTATCGCAAGCATCCAACTTTTTCCGCACACGTACAGCACGTAAAGCCACATGTTAAGGCAAAACTCAATGGTGTAAATGGAAACTGTATCGCACAGCTTTATATATGACGTTGGTTATACAAGTACACCCAACTTTATTCACATATACTTACATAAAGTGGTATTATATTGGAAACTTGGCTCTGTGATTACTTATATCTAGAGCTGGGAAGTAACTTTGATTGCATGTAACCTGGATTACGTGATCAGATTCCAAATATTTGTTGGTTTAACTTACAAAAAGTAAGTTGAGTTAATTGAAATGAAAATTTTGAGTTAATGCAATGAAGGCGACTGGTTTAATCAACAGAAACTCAAAATATTATATTAAGTTAATTTGGCAAAAGAAAATAAATTTGTAATTAGATTATATTGTGTTTTAAAATACTTGTAATCGGACTACAGTTACATTTATTTATTACATGTTATTCTCACAATGGCAGTCAAATATTCATAATTTGATTTATATCTTTTATTCATTTTTCTAAAAAAAAAAAGCCTAGTGTTTATATGCATTCAGAAGGTCTTCCAGGTTTGTGGAATTGCTCACAGAGTAGCCACTGGTCATGTGACTATCAGTGAAAACTGAGACCCACGCAGCAATTGATCACTGGATTTACAGGAATCATTTCACTTTTTAAGTGTTTTCTCACAGTGGTTTCAGTTATTCAGTATCAGTATCACTCGGTTTCAGTTATTTAACTATGCTTTAGTGTCAAACACATTAAAATATACAAATTCACATGCAATGCAAGGATTCCCCAACTTTTTTATCAGCTGAAATTTCTTTGACCAAATGTAGCCCCTGAGATTTTAAAGGGTTAATTCACCCAAAAATGAAAATTCTGTCATTTATTCCTCACCCTCTAGTCGTTCTACACCCGTAAGACCTTCGTTCATTAAGTCACGTGAATTTTGAATCACTTGTGATGTAACAAAGCCTCGTTTCCTGAAATCATGTGAATTTGACGCTTCAAATCACTCATTTAAAAAAAAAAAAAAAGATTCGTACAGCTTCATGAAGCAGTGTTTTCAGCCATTACAAGATTTGGTTGAAAAGTCGTATTTTTTAAAAAAAATTTTTAACCGCAAAAAAAGTATTCTTGTCGCTTTATAAAATTAAGGTTGAACCACTCACATGAACTTGAGCTTTCTGAAAGTGAAATCATAATGATCATAATGCCCAAAGATATTAAGACATTAAACACTAACATCACGATTTTCTGTAAGCTGCTTAAGAAAAAATGTGTAATGCGAAAAGCAAATCAATTTTATTTGACTTGACGTCAAAAACAATGGCAAAAAACACAAGTAATATCATATGAAACAATAAAATATAGATTGAAGCATCTTCTAAACAAAACGCAACTTCACTGGAAGTCTTCTGCACTTCAAACGAGCCTCTCAGTTTAATTTGAAAGATTAACTACAGTTGTGATTGTGCGTTCGTCAGGGGCATTACCTCATCAGCGGCGTCCTGCTTCCAAAAATACTGCATTTAAATTTAATACTCGCATTTACAGCACGCATTCTGCTGAGGAGGAATATGAACAGAAATAAAAGCCAACGAGTTCACAGGCCCAGTCTCTCTATGACACCGCTGCATTACTTCATGGAAATGCATCCATACCGGCGGGTCTAGAGGAGAGACTTGGCTCGCGTCTGATTTCTCATTATCGTAGACTAATGTTCTTGCCCGGTGCGTATAAATCAACACGACCGGGCCGCTTTCATGTGCGCAGCGGGAAGTTATCGCGCACATCAACGGGGTCTTTGAACTCGACGTGTATGTTCTATATGTCTGTGGGTGTGGATGAGATCGGACACAGAGTGTGTATTTATTGATCGGTCACAGGGCTTAGGAGAGGATCAGAGGCTGAGAGCATCGGTGTGAATGTCAGAGACACCTACTGAGCTACATTGCTGTCTACTGACTGCATAACCATCGTGCAATCTCTTAAGAGACTCGGACACACAACACAAGCGCGCAGGAAACTCAAACCAACTGATTCCAATGCAGTCTTACATTAGCTAAAACAATGCCAAATGCTCACCATTTGGAGCAGATTCATTGTTTAGAAAGTTGCTTATCCCTTTTAGGGGCCTTTCACAACGCATTACTTTTCTGTTAATCTGTGTAAACATACAAGCGGACGTGTTTGAGCGTTGCTCAAGCGGTTTTGCGCGGTCTAAGCATGTCACGTGGTGCATTTCAAAAAAGATGAACGTTTACATGTTTTTTTCAGTATTATTCCACTACATGTTTTATTTATTACGTTTGTTTTAGCTTATTACTTATACATAAATTATTAACTTAGAAACATGCTTAGAAAGCAGCATCCCAGCAAACATTAGAACATTTAATGACAGTTGAAAAGACGTCCCTCCTACACGTCCTCCTAAACCATGGTTTAAAATGTTTTACTTTTACTATATTTCTTGACTAAAATGAACCTAAAATAGGTTGAAAATGAACATTTATTAATGTTTCATAAATGAACATTTATTAATAACTTTAATTAATTAATAAATATTTACTCAATTCCTTATTAATAAATGTTCACCTTTTGATTACTATTGTTGCCTCTAGTAATTATGTGTCTGATTTACAAATTATTTTGGGTTCATTTTAAGCCAGCCATATAGTAATTTTCAAAAATAGTTGAGTTAAATAAAACTACGCAGCAGGGTGGGCGGACATTTAACCCAACCGCTCGGTCAAAACAACCCAATCGCTGGGTTTGTCCATATTTAACCCAACTTTTTTAGTGTTGAAAAGTCTCTGAATGCATTTTTAGGAATGTTCTGATACATATTTTTAGCGATTTATACCGTGATACCGCGACTATTTTTGGCCAGGGTCATGACGGCGTCGGACCAATGTTTGCTGGGATACGAGCTGAAAATAAAATAATAATAATAATAAAAGACTGCATAAACACATACGTTAACTTAAGCCAAGGCACAAGAAGAAACTAAATCCAAAATTTGATTTTAAATAAATGGATGTACCTACAGTCAAATACAGAGCAATTTTTATTCAGTTGCCTAATCACTTATGACGTAACAAAGCCTCGTTTACTGAAATCACATGACTTTGGCAGTTGATATGCACTCCGAACCACTGATTCGAAACAAAAGGTTCGTAAAGCTTTGAAGCTTCATGAAGCAGTGCTTCGAAATCGTCCATCATTGAATAAAGTCGTTATTTTCGCACAAAAAGTATACTCGTCGTTTCATAACATTAAAGTTGAACCATTGTAGTCACATGGACTGTTTTAAATATATCTTTAGTACCTTTCTGGGCATTTGGAAGTGTAAATTCACTTGCTGCCGATCCAGGAAGATGAGCGAAGGTCTTATGGGCGTGGAACAACATGAGGGCGAGTGATTAAAGACAGAATTTTCATTTTTGGGTGAACTAACCATTTAAGAGTACAGAAACAGCTCTGAAATTCATGACAGACAGAACATTATTGAGTACAAAACAAGAAATCGGACTGAGACAGAGACCAGCACAGCTCCTGTGGGATATATTTCAGTGAAATGCTATTAAAGTTCAATGCCACATTTTCAAAAAACAGCTTTATCATTTGTTATCACGACTCAGAGGAGTGTCCACCGGCTAATGTTCGTTTTTCTCATTTTCATCTTCTGTCCTTGAAACTTCAAAGAATATGCAGCACTAATAAGACTTCTATCCTAAAAAAAAACCCAGCTATTCTGCCAAAAATTAGGAAATGCACTGGCTTGATTCACAGTTATCAGTGTTGGATTTTTTTCAGTCTTAATATTTATGCTCTGAGAACAGAAATGAGATAAAAAGCCTATTTGAATCAAGCCATAACCAATGGTGACGTAATTAAGTCCATGAAGTCCATTAACCCTTAAACACAGCATACCTCGGGTCTTTAGTGACCCGGGACGTCATTCACCCTCCTACTCATTCATTTCTTAAAGATAGACATCAGCCTTCTCAGTATTCCTCAAATAATTCATTATCAACAATATGGCAAGAAAAGAATTAAAAGAAGGCTTGTTTACCCATTCATTTTTTTTTTAATTGTATAGCGTCGCTAATGACCCGGGGTGTGTAACAGTGTTAGTATATTTTTTCTGCATAACAATAATTCAATATTTGATGACTGAATAAGTGAAATTCAACTTTATTCTACAAGGTGGCAATGTCTGATACACAGTTATGAAGTGATGTTTCACTCATAGTAACTGCAGGCAGAAAACAAAAGAATAAGAAGTAATATAAGAAAAACTTGAAATGGCTCAGCGATTGTACTGAACGCAATCAAATATTAGTGCCACTGTCTCTTGATGGTGGATCTGGTGAAGAAGCGGTCAGAGATCACAATATCAATTTTGAAGATAGTTTTGAGAAAATGTTTGAGATGGCGGATATGTTGAATGTACTTGGAAATGAGCTCTGTAAAACATCTGCTCAAACTGAATCCTTCCAAGTTCAAAGAGGTAACAAAATATGCTTTATTTTATTTTTCTGTAACTACTTTAAAATCAGGAGAGTTTTTAAAATAATCACGACAGGTAGAGATCCATCTATGTTAGATATAGACAGGGTTGAGAGGGTTAACTTTTCAAATGTATTCCCGTTATAATTTCATATTAAAAAAGTATTCGGTAATGTAATCCAAGCACCACAGTATGAAAGTAATGTAATCTGATTACTTTTGGATTCTTACAATGTCACGTATGTAAATAAAGTAAAGTAAAAGCAGTATCTTTTAAGTACTATTATTTAATACAATACTAATAAACAAACTAAGGCCCCATTTACACTAGTGCATTTTCATTTTAAAACACTTAAGTATTGCTATGTTTATTCCTGTCTTCTCCGGCGTTTTTGGTCGTGTAGTGTAGATGAAGATCGTTTCTGAAACGCTGTGGAAACGGCAGTGTAGACGAGAATCGTTTTCATTTTAAAAACGCTGTATTAAAACAAAAACACACTACTGTAAACTGGGCATAACTGAGCAATCGTGTCTTGTTTTACCCACTAGAGATTACACAGCCCTGTTTATACAGTATATATTTATAGTAAAGTCTATAAAGACATCTAGTGGCTACAGTATTGTACTACAGATGGTTTTATTTTTTACGAAGCAATTTAATTACCACTTTAATTACCACAGAAAGGTAGTAAAGACATTGTTAAAATAGTCCATGTGACTATAGTGGTTCAACCTTAATTGTATGAAGTGACGGGAATACTTTTTGTGCACAAAAACTAAACAAAAATAGCGTTGCACTGTGTTTAGAACGTAAACAGCATAGCAGACGGAGAGGGAAGCGAAGAAATTGTTGAATAAAGTCATTATTGTTTTGTTTTTAAGCACAAAAAGTATTCTCCGAGCTTCATAACATTAAGGTTCAACCACTGCAGTCATGTGACTATTTAAATCATGTCTTTAATACCTTTCTTGACCTTGACAGTGGTAATTAAATTGCTGTCTATGGAGAGGAAGACTCTCGAATTTCATCAAAAATATCTTACTGTGTTTTCAAAAGATGAACGAAAGTCTTACGGGTTTGGAACGACATGAGGATGAGTGAATTTTTGGGTGAACTGATCCTTTACTGATTGACGAAACATTCGCGCATTTAAGGGTAAAGTCTTCAGAGCAATAAAAGAGCAATCTGAGCAATAACATTTTCTTCTGGGAGTGTCAGTATATTAACCTGAAATGACTTCATTTTGACTGAAGACTGGTAAAATGTCATTCCACGTCTTTAAACGGACGTCTTCATGTCAGCGGTCTGTGTTCAATCGTGCTGTCACTGACCCGGGACAGAGGTTTGGGTTAGTGGAGAGGATTTTATGACAGAACGGCCCTTTCATTCCGAAGCATTAGGAAGACAAAGTGCCGTTATCACTCAAAGTGGGTCTGCGACCGCAGCAGAAACATGTTTGGAGCGTCTCCTAAAGCCGCAGAGATACGGAGACTCTTGACACTGGTCAAGCCGCGTGCTTGAGAAGAGATGGAACAGACCGCGAACGTCTGCCGAAGACAGCGCCGTGTCCATATTAAGAAACGAGACAGTTCTGCTGGAGAGATATCAGAGCAGACATACACATCAACACATCTATGATAAATATGAGCAGCTTCTGTCATGCACGTCGCCTCATTGCTCAGGGTTTCCAATTAAATTTCAATGGTAACTTTATTTTGGTGGTCCATTTTAGACATTCTGAGTAATTCTGCAACTACATGTCAACTTACTCCCATAAGGGTATTAGTAGACTGTCAGCTTAGAGGTTTAGTTCACTTTAAAATGAAAATGATCCCAAGCTTTACTCCCCCTCATGCCATCCTATGTGTATATGAGTTCCTTCTTTCCAATGAACACAATCGGAGATATATGAATAAATATATCGGCAGTGAACAGGACAAATGAGTATGAAGCTCAAGAAAGTGAATCTACCCTTCATAAACGTACTAAGTGTTAAACTGACCAGAAACAGCTTTTTGGCTCAACTCAATATTTTCATGTTGAAATAACATGTTTCAATCAACTAGTCCAAAAATAACATTTGATGCTTGTTCAGTTTACTTAAGTAAATTAAGTTAAACCAACACAATTCTTTTCAACGACTTTACTTAGTCCATTTGAGTTGAGACTACATACACAGGATTTCCCCTTCCCATCATGCTTAGCACGGGGCTGAATAAGGAGAGTAAAAGATGAAATAAAATGTTATTTTATGCCTTTTTTTAATCAAGATGATAAAACTAATGCTTGATGTTCTTTTATGTTTATATTTAAAGAGTTTCTGGTATGTTAGTGTTTTTTGAGGGGTTACCATTGTGGTGAAGTGGTTGGGTTGAGGACCTGCTAACAACAATTAAAGTTGTTTTAATAATCAAAAACAACTATTTTGAGCATGCCATGGATGTAACAAAATCATCTTCTGGCTAACACCGAACAAGAAGAGTCTGTAAAGATTTTATATTTAGATTACATTTGTAAAAGTTGTGAAAATTGCTCTTGAACGCATTCACTAAATATACTAATCAATTAAACTGTTTTAATGTTTGTTTGATATTAATTTTAGGATAATTTAACTTAATAGTTTTGGACAAAATTACTCAACTAAATGGCATTGAATTAACCTTATGTAATAAATTTAAGTTTAATAAAAAATAAATAACGTTAATTAAAGGCAACATAACCCAGTTACGTGGAACCTGTTGATATAAAAGTTAAGTAAATCCAACGTATTATTTTGTGTGTGTGTGTGTGTGTGTTTTTTTTGAGGAATAGAAAGTTCAAAAGAACATTTATTTTAAATATAAATCTTGTGTGACATTTTAAATGTCACTTTTGATCAATGTAATGCATCCTTTCTGACTAAAAGTATAATTAATTGCTTTTGAATTTTTTCTGTCATGTATTGTGTAGTAATTGTACTAAATGCTGTAAGTAGCAAACCAGTATTCCAATCTGAACATACTGGTGCACAACACTGCATGCCATTTTCTTTCAAAAACAGCATGTCAGCACTCCAAACACGTCCTATGTTTAAGTGACCACATCTACAGCAAGAGAACACAAGAGGACGGAGATATATGAGAGAATGAGTGTATAAATCACAGTCCATCTCCCGCAGGGTTTACGAACGCCTCCCTCTCGTTAAACAGAGGGTCCTGCTGGTACCTGGGGGCCACCGTGCAGGAGCCGAAGCCCCGCTGCCCCCTCCCAGCTCGGACAGAGAGGTCGCCGCGGGGCCTGATCGCCACGACCCCTGCCGTCACGCTGCACAGTGTCATTTCAGACAAAGTACAAACGCAGTATTTCACTCTGATAACAGCGGCTCGCTCACCGCAGAGTCAGACAAATAGCGCTTTTGAGCAGAATGCTGGCATCAGATTCAGTTTTTTAATACTCATACTAATCAAATCTTTGCACCCACTGAATTTAGTGTGATCTCTTGTTCTGAAGGCTTCTGCTTAAATGCATGATCTGAAGTTTTATAGACGAACAGTAAATTGTGAACGCAAGCGGAGCTTGAAGAAGCTTGGATATAAGAGATTTTCAGACTTCCATTTGTATTAATTGAGTTTTAAGATCATTATAACGTGTGGAAAATAGTTATCAAAACAGAATGGATAGATGGGTTCATCTTTTCACTGCTAGCATATGTGATTGTCCGTGACTGGTAAAGTTAGTTCAACCAAAAATTCTAACTTGTTTGACATCAATGATTTTGTAACAAATTGTGTTTGATTGCCAATCATTTGAAAGGTTCACTATAGATAACTGTTGAAATTTTAGTTGGAAATACTCCTAAAAGTAAAGCTTCCAGTTTAAAATATGTTTTAACTACCAATTATTTAGAATTTCAAGAACCTAGAAAGCAAAACACTGATCGGAAGTACCTAAAATGAAACATCAACAAAGCAACGAATCTCTAAAGAAACATACAGCAGCGCAAGAACCCTATACGTCCAAAAACAAATGGTTCTTTATAAGAAGCATGGAAGAACCTTTATTTTTCTCAGTGTGAAGAGCATTTTAATAACCTTTTTCCACTATAAAAAACTTGTGTGGCATGGAAAGGTTCCATGGATGTTAAAGGTTCTCAATGGAACCATCGATGGCAGTAAAGAACCTTTATTTTTACGAGTGACAATTTGACAATTTACAAACAAAACATCAAGCGATGTCATAGGAGAACGTTCAGAGAACAGTTCTTCAAAAGAGCATTTTTTTCTCAGTGTGAAGAACATTTTAATCATCTAAAGAACATTTTCCACTATAAAGAACCTTTTGTGGAATGCAAAGATTCCATGGATGTTATAGGTTCTTCATGGAACCATAAATTCCAATAAAGAACCTTGATTTTTAAGATTGACTACATGACACTCTTACACATAGAAGTTCGGTCTTAAAAACGAAAATGTTCCAAAATGTTTTTTTTGGTTATGGAAGAATCTTTCAGTCAGCAGTTTTTAAAAGAACGATTATTTTTCTCAGTGCGAAGCGCATTTTTGTAATCTACAGAACATTTTTTCCACTATTAAGACCTTGTGTGGAACGGGAAGATTCCACCGACGATAAAAGTTCTTCATGCAAACATCAAGAACCTTAATTTTTAAGATTAACAATTTGACAAAATGTCAAGCAATGTCATAGGAGAACTTTCAGTTCCTAAAAGAGCCATGTTTCTTCTCAATGTGAAGAACATTTTAATAATCTACAGAACCTTTTTCCACTATAATGTATGGAATGCAAAGATTCCATGGATGTTAAAGGGTTTCATGGAACCATCAATTCCAATAAAGAACCTTGATTTATAAGAGTGACAATTTGATCATTTTTAACCAAAAAGTCAAGTGATGTCACAGGAGAACTTTCAGAGAACAGTTCCATTTTTCTAGTATGAAGAACATTGTAATTATCTTCCACTATAAAGAACTTTTTGTGCGGTGGAAAGATTCCATAGATGCTAAAGGTTCTTTATGGAACCATAGATGCCAATAAAGAACCTTTATATTTGTCTGACATCTCCAAACCCGAGGCCTTCAATAACCTTTGGCCAGTACACATCCATTTAAACGAAGCCTTGTGTGATTAGTTTGCCCATGCAAGCGGCCGTAACGGTGTCCTAATCAGCGGTGTGTTTGGATAAAGCACTGTTCTGCAGGGGTAAACAGAGCTGTATTTGATGCTCTTTATGAGGGCTGTTTGGCAGGGTTTATTCCTCTGTTAGACTGGCTCCATGCTCTCGGAGGGAGGGCGGCCCTCCTGCGGGGCCGCAAATGGGCGGGTGGCAGTCGGGCCAGGCCACATGAGAGAGAGATGCTCTCCAGCTGTTCCAGCGCTCGCGCTTTATCTGCCCATCATCCGTTCAGGATGTTACAGTAGATGTTAACAGGTTTTCAATGGGAATCATCATGCATCTCCACCCCACAATAAAAGCTTGAATGCAGAGCACTTGAGGTCGAGATAAAGAGCTATTTTCACTGCAATTGCGCTTATCAGATAAGCTGCAGTTTTTACAGACTGCGAACTAACGCGCTCATTAGCGCGACGTGTCGACTCTGTTAACACCCGTGATGTGAGAAAGTTTAGACGCTCGCTCCATTAGGTACATTACATGTTTGTTGTAACCCTTAACCCAGTTAGCTGGCAGCAAACAGACCAAGAGAGGCTTTAACGAGATGAAATAAGCAAATTACCACTGGCTGTGAATGTTGAGAATTGTTTGAATTAATTGATGCGTAAAATGTAGTTAATCTACTTTAGAAGGTCCGTCTGCTGAAACGTGCATCACGGAATCTCAGCCAACATTCATTATGACTTTCATTAATAAGTCGTTGGCAAACATCCTGGACAGATCAGTAGTTTAAATGTGATGATGATGATGATGATGTGATGTTAAAATGTATGAGATTGAAACAAAATGGACAGACTGATGATAAATATATAAACCTGGTAATTGTGGTTTATTTAGTCTATTAGTACTATTACTAAAATCTTTCTCGGTTTATTTCTGTATCACTGAAGATTATGCATGACATTTATTATTTTATGTTAAAACTGATATATATATATGAGCCATTCTATGGAATTGCATTAAATGCAAATGATATAATTATCCAAGGTACACATTTCTAGTAATTGTACAGTTAATTCTCATATTGTATTTTCAGAAAGTTTTGTAATATTTTTCCTCTCCTCCAAATTTGTCACTACCGAAACACAATAATAAATAATTTAATAAGTAGGCTTATATTTACCTATTAAGATTTTGTTTGCATCTACCTTGTAAATATATATTTTGCTATTTTAAAAAAAAACTTTGTCAATTTTAACAATATTTCAAGCTTGATTCATGAGATTTGTTGTGTTTTGAAAAAAGTTAATCATACTGATTTCAAAGTGAAGGATTTATTAGTTTGACTATATATTGAACCAAACACTATAATAACATTTTAGTTGATAATTCAATATACTTTATTTTTGACAAAACATCCCATGTTTCGGTCTTGACTGCACATTACCGGTATTGACAGTAATGTGTTGGTAGTGACCACATCATGTGACAGAATTTTAACTCACATACTAAAACATTAAAATACTTTACATAACTGTACTAAAAGTTTTGTTAATTTCCCCCAAATACATGATTGTGTTCCCATTTGTCACTACCAAAACAATGATGTTTTTGAGTCCAGCTCAAAGATGTTATTCAGCACATGGTTAGCTAGCGCAATTCTGAAGAGTTGTACATGGCGAAAAAAAGAAATTTTATCGAATAATATTCAGAAAACAACGTAACAACTAAAACTTTTTCAGTCGTGACTGTTGCGGTAGTGACAATTTTAGATACTTTTGAGCTTAGTTTAAAGTTCATAATCAGCACATGATCAGTTGTACACATAAAAACTAAATTTTGTGGAATAACACTCAAAAAAGTTTGCTTAATTGCAGAAAAAAGGCGTTTGATAGACATTCATTAAAGTTACACACAGATTTTCAGACTTTTGAACACATTTAACTCAAAATGATGGACCTATCTATTATGAAAAGCTCAATTTGCACCTAATAGTTCTAGGAACCAAGTTGTAAGAGCCATTAGGATAGTTCCCGAGAACTAATTTCTCCTCCGGGTTATATTCCTGGTTGCATTCGCACAGGGAATAGGAACTCTGAAGCAGCCGATGAGGCGTTTTTAAGCACGACATTTCCAAACGCTAAATACCAGTGAATGCCGCGATCGAAGCTGTGTTTGTTGTGTGTCGTGGGTTTCGTGATAACGGAGATGCAATGTAAACACATAATCTACATGACGAAATCTCCTATAACAACTTCCAGTATCGAGGCGGAGAAAAGAACAAAACCCTGCAGACAACAGGTAAAATTTCCCTGTTCGTGAAGTTAAAATGTTTACCCAACTTTTAAAAATGCCGGTGTTTGACATGCATTTGACCAATCAACGTACACTTACGTCACTGATAGTTCCTATAGCGCTGGTTTAGAGCTAATTTAGTTCCCCCAAAAGGAGTTCCCAGAACTCAAATCTTTCCTAGCTCCTGTGGTGCAAAAAATCCGGGTACTTCAGCCAATAGTTCTAGGAACTATAAAAAGGTTCATCTGGTGCGAAAGCCCCTAAAGAGAGGCGATGAGAGGGAGGGACACAGAAATGTTTCCTGTTCAAAAATGTAGAAGTGGTTGAAATCAGTCTCAGACAATGGACTAAAACATACACTGTTTCATGATTTACAAATTCAATATAAAAAAGTATTTCTTTTAGCTTCAATTAAATGTGTTTTTTGGTTGTGGGACAGCAGTTTGCACCAATTCTGTAGAATAGCCCATTCATATATATATATATATATATATATATATATATATATATATATGTAAAAGTTAATATAAAGTGCTGGCAAACCTCACTATGGGCCCCTGAGAGCATCACTGGCGGTTGCCTGGTTACGGGGCCCTTAAGCCAGGTGAGAATATTTCATGGTAAATTAGGAGAATCTCTTTGAAGTTTCTTCACAGGCGTCATGAAAAGAAACAAAGACTCTTGAAACAAAAGCTCAGATGTGCCATTTTTGTTGTGGGTTTTCACTGATATTTTATTATCTGAATATAAAGAATAAATAACAGTTCTTAATCTTAATTTACAGGATGAATCGCTGTCAGAAAGCAGCCGTCGCAGCTGCGAGACGTTAAAAATCCATAATAAATTTTGAGGTCGTCACATCGGCGTGGAAAACCTTATAAAACATCTCGAACGGCTCCACGGCCGTTCTCTGCAATATAAATACAACGTTAACCAATATTTTCCACAAATACAGTAGACTCTGGATAATACACATAATACTGGCTTTTTACAAGTAGCTAGATCATTACATGATGGCACGACATATACATACAATACATTCATACACATGATAGTGCATAAAAAAATAAAAGGGAACACTTTAGAATAACTTACATTAACAGACCGTATTATATTACATAATGCACAAAGTGTCAACTGTAAAAAAAAAATATTTTCATGATTTGTTATCGTCAAATTGACTTAAATAATCAATGTGGTTCAGAGAACATAATATGGATTAAACCAATCGCTTTTATTGCATTAACTCAAATTTTTAATTTCAATGAACTCAAAATTTTAAGGCAACTTACTTTTTTAAGTTAAACCAACAATTCTTTTTTTTACAGTGTACATTCAAACAATTGCTCAAATGTTGCCATATATTTATGACACTACATTATATATATATATATATATATATATATATGACTTTGATCAGTTGAGCATTATGTTGGTTAATGACTTAAAGTTAATATAAAGTGTTACCAAAATACAAAATAAAGCATTTTTTCCATAACTTAAGTCCAGAAATATGAATCAGATTCGATTTTCTATACTTTGTTTGTCGAGAAATATGTGTCAGAGCAGAGTTTTTAAAACCGAAATCCAGAAAAAAAGATTAAACAGATTAAATTTTGTACATTAATAATTATCAGAACAGTTTTCCATAATTTAAGTCCAGCAATATGCATCAGCTCAGCTTATATATGTCCATAAATATGTTTCAGAAGAGGGTCCAGAAACACACACACATCTCAGGTCAAAGTCTTTATGAATGATGTCCATCAGCGATCGGTCAGTTGGCGCACGAGCATTTGCACTCAGTTATGATGGGATACTGCACCGGTATCCACGCGCACTTGAGCGCGCCTCTCCTCTGGACGCATCTCCACCGCAGGAGCGTGATGTGCGTGGATTTGGCCGGTTTGCACACCATCCCTTCGGGGACCGAACACGAGCGCTTGCTGTAGCAGCTCCCCGCCCGGACGAAGCGCGGCCAGAAGCGCGAGCCCAGGTCGTTCCACGCGTAAAGCACCGGGCAGAAGGAGTAGGACCACAGCCACATCTGCAGCCTGCGCTTCAGCTTCTTACTGGCTTTGCGCTTCTTGCCCCACTGCACGTCAAAGTCCAGGTTCTTGATGTCTTTGGGCATCAGTCCGGCCGGGTTCTGCTGGAGGTCCAGCTCGTCCAGGTCCTCGTTGCCCGTGTAGCGGTCCTGAGGAGGGCTGATGGAGAGGAAGCGGCTGTCAAAGTCTCCGAGCACGCTTCTTAGCTCGGTCTCGTTTAGATCCTTCTCCCGCGGGTCGTAGATGGGGTCGGGGTCCTCCTTCAGCTCCAGCAGGGGTAAAGTGTCACTCGGGATGGGTCTGAGGAGGTAGTAGTGCTGGCACTGAGCGAAAGACACCAGCAGCAGGTACACAGACACCAAACACTGCTGGAGATCCATGCTGATGCGGGGAAGTGTTGGAACGGCACTCGAAGAGAAAATCTCCGGACAGAGGCGAGAACTTTATCCGAAGCGCGTGAGTTGCGAGCGCTCAAACACCGTCCATATCGCTTATAGTTCACATGTGCGTCAAAACTCGCCGTCTCGGGTCTCCGCGTCTTGCCAAGGCTGTTAAATGCATCCGAATCGCGCGCCGCATCACGCTTGAAAGTCCCGCGCGCGACGCATCTGCGTGTGCTTCTCGCCGCGAGCCAAACCTCTGGGAATGCCTGTCTCACGCGCGCGCCTCTGATATATACACGCGCGGCCCTGTGATGTAATACACTGTTTTTTTTTAACGCGAGTTTGTTTGCAGGAGATTCCCTGACACCTCCTCTCGGAGCTCAGAGAGGGAGAGAGGGAGAGAGAGAGGGAGAGAGGCGTGGCGCTGGAGGCGTTCAGGGGGTTGAAGAAGCGACGCCCCCTGTCGGCCTCCTCACGCATATATATGACATTATTGGTATACATACAAAATTGTTAAACATTCCAGTGAGGAGAAAAGAAAAAAGAAAAAAAATTTAATAAAAATAACAACAGCAATTAACCATCATCATGATAAAAAAAAAATTAAAAGAAAATACAATTAAATTAAGGTGATGAACAAAAACAATAACGGCAATAACAATAATAATTTTATTGAAAAGCACTTGCATTATTATGATAAAAAAATACAATTAAATTAAAATAAGGGTGCCATTAATAATTATTTATTTATTTATTTATTCATTAAAAATCATTTATTTGCATGACTTCTAAGTATTACAGTGATGAAAAATAATAATAAAAAACAATAAAATTGTTAAATATTACAGAAATGAGAAAATAAAAAGGATAAAAATAACAAAAACAGCATTTAACCATCATCATGACTGATTTGATAAACAACTAATTATAATTTTAATTAAAAGTACTTGCATGATAATAATATAAAAAACATAGTTAAATAAAAAATAAGTTGCCATTAATAATAATAGTAATAATAATAAAAATAATTTTAAATAATTTATTGGTATGACTTCTAAATATTACAGTGATGAAAAAATAAATTAACAATAATAATAATAATAATAAAATCATTAAATATTGCAGTGACAATAAAATAAAAGGGATAATAATAACAACAACAACAGTAATTAACCATCATCATGATAAAAAAAAAAAATACAATTAAATTCAGGGTTAAATTAATAATTTTAGTTGTTTAGGTGTAATAATTTTAGTAACTTTTATTTAAAAGTACTTGCATGATTATGATAAAAATAAATAGTTACATTAAAATAAGGTGCCATAAATAATAATAATAATAAATTATAATAATGTATCTGCATGACTTCCAAATATCACACTGATGAAAATGAATAATAATAATAATAATTTAAATAAATAAAACGTGTTTTAAAAGAAAAATGAGACACTTGATGGTTCCATGAAGAACCTTTAACATCCATGAAATCTTTCCATTCCAGAAATTACTTTATAGTGGAAAAAGTTTCTTTAGATTATGAAAATGCTCTTCACATCCATCTATCTATCTATCTATCTATCTATCTATCTATCTATCTATCTATCTATCTATCTATCTATCTATCTATCTATCTATCTATCTATCTATCTATCTATCTATCTATCTATCTATCTATCTATCTATCTATCTATCTATCTACACCACCCACCCATCCATCCATCCATCAGTGTAAAGGATTGGTAAGTTTAGTTCATCAAAGCTGATATTTCCAGGATACTCAGGACTGAATTTGAATCAAGTGTTCTGAAAGTCTCTTTGAATAAAAGCAGCTACTAAATCACTATATTCTTCCTATCTATTTGCGACTTCGAGAAGCACAAACATGCAAGTGTGCGCTCAGGCCACAGGGAATAAAGCCATAAAACACTCTGTCCAAATGAATCCAAAACGAACATCTCCCACCAAGCCAGCGCTGTGGAAACCCCGACATACTGTCAAACGCTCGTTCTTCGAGAACCGTTTAATGGAAGAAGTGACCTGCCATTCCACTGGCCATAAAGCAGGCGGAGAGATAAATGCATCTCTGTTTCTGTCTGAATGAGCTAATTCACACTTCAACTCGGTTACTTCTGCACGAAGAGAGCGAGAAAAGTCTGGGACAGAAGTCACAGGTGTATTTTAGGACTGACTGGGCATTGTCACAACATAAAAGACGTCTCGAAACACGCTTGGAGAAATGCGGCTGTAACTCAAAACAGATGAGTGCGTGTTCCTGGTTCAATTCGAAACCATTTTATCGGTGCATGATGGTTTTTTCCCTCAAAGAAAACAAGATGTTTGTCTTAATAATCTTTCCTTGAGTGCACATTTCGGATATCTTATTTCTCCCATAAATACATAACAGAAGAAAAACGGGCAGCAAATGCCACTTCATGTCGAGTTACAGTTGAAATTCAAAATCCTTTTCACTTCCAACACAGGGCTTACTCACTTAAAAACCTAAAAACATTTTCCGAAGTGGCAAAAGATCAGCATTTGGCTTTGGTTAACCTCACTGTGTGTCACATACGATTCCCTTGATTCTCTCCTGGAGTTTTATCAGTGTCAAGATGAATAAACGGTGACGCATTTACCTGTCATGGTCAGAGTTATCAGAGCTCACGCCGGCACCGGGACGTTTTCATTCGAGCGATTTCGACTAACGGTTTTGTCTTTTCTACTGTTGCTTACGGCAAGAGGGTCACGATGGGTTTTCTCACGTCATGAAACACACCAGACTCCTTTAATGGCAGAAACCTAATACACGGCTACCAAAACACACATATTTAGACAGAAATACAAGGACGGTGTGCGAGTACCAAAGTACTCTTAAAAAATGGCTCAAAACACTGAATGCATCAGAAGTTCTGAGGCTTAGTTCATCCAAAAAATTTAAAATTCTGTCATTAATTCCTCACCCTCATGTCGTTCTACACCCGTAAGACCTTTGTTCATCTTCAGAACACAAATGAAGATATTTTTGATGAAATCCGATGGCTCAGTGAGTCTCTATTAAAAAACAAAATAACAGCTTTTCAACAATATCTAGGGATGGACGATTTCAAAACACTGCTTCGAAGATTTATGAATCTTTTGTTTGGAATCAGTGGTTCGGAGCGCGAGGCTTCGTTACATCATAAGTGATTCAAAATTTCAATAGTTCACGTGATTTTGGCAGTATGACGCGATCTAAACCACTGATTCGAATCAAAAGATTCATAAATTGGACAAGATTTTTGAAATTGGCCATCACTAGATAGTTTTTTTTGGCTCACAAAAAGTATTCTTGTCTCTTTATAATATAAAGGTTGAACCACTGTACTCACATGAACTGTTTTAAATATGTTTTAGTGTTTTTCTGGGCATCTGAAAGTGTTCAATATCTTGCCGTCAACAGAGACTCACATCGGATTTCATCAAAAACCCTTAATTTGTGTTCTGAAGATGAACGAAGGTCTTACGGGTGTAGAACGACATGAAGGTGAGGAATAAATGACAGAATTTTCATTTTAGGATGCACTAACCCTTTAAAAATAACATTTCTTTTTCCAAAGCAATGCCATTAAAGAACCATTTTTAGTTCCCCTCAGAACCTCACAGTGAAAAGTTCTTAAAAGAACCTTTTGTGGAATGGAAACATTCCACTGATGTCAAAAACTCTTTATGGAACCAGTAAAGAGTCATACGAGTGTAAGTAAGTAAATAATGATGCTACAGACACATTTCACAGCTGAAGGATCACGTCTGTCTGTGGCTCCATTGTCAGTTCTGTTCCCACAATCCTCTCTGCCAGTTAAGGACACAAACACACACATGCAAAACTTGCCGCCACGATGCTATAGCATTGCTATGCGGTTCTTGGGTTGGCAAAGATCTTCTAGTCTGTAGATGCGACTCACTGCTGGTCCAGCAGGTGAAAATGGTGATCATTTAAAACATAACAAAATCTCTCCTCATGATTCATAAAGAATCATTCATGTCATCACTAACCTGGAGATGCTTTTAATTTAGTGCCTAATTAAAGGTCTATGGAAGCTTGTTTCCACCATTAAATAACGTAACTGCAACTTTTTTTCTCACAATTTCTCACATTGCTGACTTCTTTGCGAGATATAAAGTCGCAATTGCAAAGAAAAGCAGTCAGGGGAGTTAGTAGATTAACGTTGGTGAACTTGACCTTCAAAAATTGTGTGTACTCACGTCTTTCCGCGCTTGAAACAACATTCCTTCTGATGTTCATTCATGTTTATGCCATAAATGAACTAGTATGAAGCGAACACTATACGCTATTTAGTGTTTAAACTTCTTATTATGATCTATTAAATATGAAACTGTTTCATACGTTGTCAGTGTCCTCTTGCTCCGCGATGTATTTTTCACTGCGTGAGAACATGATGTGTGGCGTTAAGAGTGCATGGCTTGTCGGACATAGCAACAGTAACTAAAGGGGGCGGGTCTTTGCAAACAGTTTATTGCGCGATATAAACTTGCAATAGCTGGGAAAAACACATAGACATTTTTCTCGGAATTGTGAGTTTATATTACGCAATTCTGACTTGATAACTCATAATAAGTGCTGTAAAAAGTACCGACCGCTATACCAGTCGGTACTGAAATGTTAAAAATGTGACGCTTTGAGCGCTGTTGAGCGGATTCATAAGCACCTCTGATTGGCCATTGTGTTCACACGCTCAACAGATGTGTCTGTGATTGGCTACAATGATCAACGCTTCAAAAACATGTTGTAAATACACATCGATGGCCCTCGTCACTGATCGCTTACACGGATACACATAGCGCTCAAAACGTCACATAAAATTTCAGTATCGACTAGGTAGCGAAGTCAGTACTTTTGACAACAATACTCACAATTGCAACTTTATATCTCGCAATTCTGAAATAAAGATAAAAAGTTGCGATTATACCTTTTTTATTGTTTATTCAGTGGTGGAAACAAGCGTTCATAGAAGTCTGATTCCTGTGACTTGTTCACACAACTTATCTCCTCAATTACAGTTTCCACAGTCATGTCTAATTGAAGTCACATTACTGAACGCACACACTCCAATTCAAAGTGGTTACTGAGTTTAAGGTGGGCAATTTGGTGTTTTATTATTTATTTATTATTGTATTTTTAAGACTTCCATTATATTCCAGGTGATTTTGACATGAACACATTTTTGAATTTGTCAGAAATACTGATTAACTGATGTTTTTCCCAAAATTGTGCTCAAAACTGCAGAGTTCAGGTGTTGAGGAATGAGAGTACGATTGTGACATAAGCGGGTCAATTTATGGGTCAAAATAAAATGTGTAATTTGTTATGTCAGTTTCTTAACAAACCTCTGAGGTTCTTTACATGTATGCATTTAGCAGATACTTTTATTCAAAGAAATGTTTGTTGCGTTGAAGGTGTAGATGTGAGTTCATGCATGTGAATTTTGCTGGACTCATTTAGCTCATTTTACTGAGTTGTGAATACCATGCGATACAGTTTAAGCTTCAGGAAAGCACACAAAATATATTTATTTAGTTTATAATAGTAATTAATAATACTTATTATTATTATTATAAATAATCATAATTTTGCAAAAAAATGTTGTTAAAATATAAACCAATTATTATATTAATTATTATTATTATATTATTACAATTAATAATAAAAATTGTGTGAAAAACAAATGTTTACATAAATAGTTGTTAAATAAATATTTTAATGTTTAGTTTTTTTGTAATTTGTGAAGAGTATTAATATTAAAGGTTTATTGTTTTTACCTTTTGTTTTTCATAGTGTGATTTTCGGTGATTTGTAGTGAATCCAATTATCCAACATAACGATTAAACCCATATTTTAGCATAATACAAGGCTTAAAATTAGTTTCTTATTTAGTGTGTTACATTTTATAATTTGGGTATAGTTTGTCCAAAAATGAAAATTATGTTTATTTACATTTACTCACCCACATGTCGTTTCAAACATGCATGACTTTCTTTCTTTGGCGTAACATAAAAAGATATTTTGAAGAATGTTGGTAACCAAACTGTTTTTGTCTGTAAATGTATCTACATACCAATTCAGATGCAGCTTCTGACAAAAAGCAGAAAACAAATACATTAAGAAATAGATATTTATGTAATGTCTGTTAATGCTTTTCTCATTTAACACAATAATGACTTTAAATGATCTTTCGGGGTAATTTCTCGGCCAAATTTGATGTGTGATTCATTAATAAATCTGCACATCATATAATTAATTACATTAAAAATGTTAATCGCTTGACAGCCTTTGTTAAAACACATCCATAGCCCTGACATACTCATTAATTAAGTGGTATTTCAGTGCAATTTTATGGTTTTCTTTATTTTAATGAACTAAGGCATCACTATTATTAGAGCTCATACTATTTAGGTTGGAGTGAATGATTCCTCAAATCATGTGTTTTGTTTTGAGGTTTTGTGCTGTTATTTTACTAAACAATCGGACAATTTTCACGTTGCCATTCGAAGAAAAGCTTCAATGTGGAAGTTCAATGTTTGCTTTAATTAATTTTTTATTTTGGCTCATAAAAACCTTTACCGTTTAACATGAAAGTATTATATCATTTAACACATTTCTCCTTATATAGAAACTTTTCAGCATAAAGGGTCCTTTAAAATTGAGTCAAAAACCCTACACTTCCAAACAGAACCTCACTGAACCTTATTTCTAGTGTAGACAGTGTAATTGAAACAAAAATCCCACAGACTTACTTGCATTAAAAGAGGGACCTGAATACAGCCAGTGAAAACAACTCTATCCGATCGGCACCTTAAACCACCGGGGAATGTATGGGGTTTTGCTATAAAATAAAACCATCCAAGGCATTTAAGAGGCCCGTCTTCTCATGTTCCCATGAGGCTCTCAGACAGCAGCGTTCTCACACACCGATCCCTATAAACTCTCATTTAAACACACACTGTGTCAAAACAAGCTAATTAAACAAATCACACTTTAAATCTGTACATGCTGTGGAGGAATTACAGTGTTTAAAGAATGTTTCACAGGCCATTATTGTAAAACAGTGTGTTTAACATCTTCTGTGTGCTGCTTTCTCATGTGTACAAACAGTGCAGTACTAAACACTGTTTCTGCTGTTCTAGAATTAAAAGGGTCCTTGATAGTGATTTCACTTTTTTAACTTTAGTGAGTGTGTAATGTTGCCGTTTGAGAATAAACAACATCTGCAAAGTTACGACGCTTAAAGTTCAATGGAAAGGGAGATATTTTATTTTACAGAACTCGCTGTTTAAGGACTACAACAAATGGATGGTAGGGACTACAACAAGTTCCTTCCTGGGTTGGTGACATCACTAACCCTGAAATTTACTTAAACCCCGCCCCCGAGAACACACAACAAAGGGGGTGTGGCCATGTTGTGCTGCTTTAGAGAAGAGGAAGAGTTGTTGTAGTAGAGTGTTGTTGATGCCGTCATTTTACACTTCACAAATGAGGGTCAATTCAACACTGGATTTGCACAAAAGATGAACATGACGGCACATGCTAGTCGATGAGTTGAATCAACTCCACAGCAACTACATAAATTTATCCACTAAAGATGTCCAGTTTCATTCTAATAGTTGTAACTTCTTCATGAGTCTCTCCATCAGTGTCGACTCCGGTTTGAACACTGTAAGGCTGAACACCGTTATCATTTTGGCTGGGTGAGATTCTCCAGCTTTGTTGTTGTTGAGCAACCGAAGTGTAAGCTTTTTGAAGAGGGCGGACCTCTTCAGGAAAGGGGGCCGGGAGCAGCAGCTCATTTGCATTTAAAGGGACACACACAAAAACGGTGCGTTTTTGTTCACACCCAAATAGGTGCAAATTTGACACTATAATAAATGATCCGTGGGGTATTTTGAGCTGAAACTTCACGGACACATTCTGGAGACACCAGAGACTTGCATTATATCTTGTGAAAAGGGGTCCCCTTTAATATTGTCTCAGTCTTGACTCCATAATGTACACAATTACACAAAATGGTTTACTGTTTTTGTATTACTGTATTTTTGATCAAATAAATGCAGTCTTGGTGAGCAGAAGAGACTTATTTGGTGTCAAAGGTTGTTTATGCAAAACCTTGAATATCTTCTATAGATATTAGTGTGACGAACAGGGCGGGCGAGAGCCGTGAGGGAACGGCGCGAGGCCGGTGACGCGAGAGTTAACGAGCTTCAGGTGCTCGGCGCACCGGTCTCGAGTTCCCCACGGAGGAGCTCCGGAAGCATAAAGGAGGAGCGACGACAGTGGAGGACGAGAGAGGACCAGGCCTGGATTTTATGTTGTGTTTTATTTGGTTTGTGTGGGCGGCAGTCGCCGTGAGGAACTGCCGCCCTTATACTTTTTGTTGTAGTGTTGGTTTATTTGTTTATTAAAACTTGTTTATTGTTCGCCGGTTCCCGCCTCCTTCTTCCCATATTTACGAACTTTGTTACACTGGTGCCGAAACCCGGGAGGAAGGAGGGACATGCTGTCGAAGAGCCCTCGCTGCTGAGGGGGATCGCGGTGCTGCGGAGATCGGGCAGCGCGGGAGAGAAGACCGCGAGTGGCTGCCCGAAGCGGTGGTGCTGGAGCGTCTGAGCAACGGGTGGGACGGAGAGCTCGCTGCCGCGCCCCTGGGACGAGGTGGGGTGGCGGCCGTCCAAGAGGGAGCGGAGGAGCCGCCGTTCGCCGGGGGCCGAAGCCTGCTGCCTGCCCCCGTAACGGGGAGGAGCCGTCGTCCGCCGTGGGCCGAGGCCTGCTGCCTGCCGCCGGAGCGGGGAGGAGCAGGGAACGGCGGGCTCGCTGCCGGTTGCCCTCATGAGGAGGAGTCATCGCCGGCCGCCAGGGGGCGGAGGAGGATCGGGCCGTCCACCGAGCGTCCAGTGCCATCGCATGGCACCGCGAGGAAGAGCCTCTCGGCGGGCTGAGGACCGAGCGGCAGTGTGTCTGGGAGCCGGACCAAGAATTTTTTTGTTTTGTTTTGTTTTCCTCTCTCCACTCTCTCGTCCTTGTCGCTCCTTGTGCTTCCGTCTCCTTTTCTCTCGTCTCGTCTGTCCTTACCCCCATGCGCTGCGGCCGCCGAGACTGGCCCCCGGAGGGGGAGTAAGCGCAGTCTCGTGGGTACCCCCCGGCCTGCGAGGGGCGATGGGGGTATGTGACGAGCAGGGCGGGCGAGAGCCGTGAGGGAATGGCGCGAGGCCGGTGACGCGAGAGTTAACGAGCGTCAGGTGCTCGGCGCACCGGTCTCGAGTTCCCCACGGAGGAGCTCCGGAAGCATAAAGGAGGAGCGACGACAGTGGAGGACGAGAGAGGACCAGGCCTGGATTTTATGTTGTGTTTTATTTGGTTTGTGTGTTCCTCACGGCGACTGCCGCCCTTATACTTTTTGTTGTAGTGTTGGTTTATTTGTTTATTAAAACTTGTTTATTGTTCGCCGGTTCCCGCCTCCTTCTTCCCATATTTACGAACTTTGTTACAATTAGATATTAGTATATAGAACTTTGATATTGCATGAAGAAACTTTTTGATTGAACTTTGATATTGTATGAAGTCACCCGATCAAATTGACAGTTTGAGATTTTCACCATGATTGGTAACTTCACATGTCAGTCAGACGGTCTCTTCCTGTCGAAGTGGGCGATTCATTGCTGCAAAGATGGCTGGACTTTACACCGATATTCAAAGTCGGTATCAGACTAATATCTGAGCTGTGCTCGTGCTGCCATGGTTTGAATAATGTCCGTATGTTTCTCACTCTCACAGCTTCTCCGTCCCATAACACATGACATCAGCAGTTATTTCTGTCCGCAGCGCCATCAATGTGCCTTTCAGTTCAGGTGCGGCGAGAGCAGAAATCTCCTGACGGGACATTCTGACAGGTGAATCACACACACACACGCACTGATGCAACCTGCTCACCGTTAAATAGGTCTTTCTTAGCTCTGAAAATAAACAGAACGCAGTTTGATGGATGGTGGGCGCATGTGTCGATGCCCTGTGCGTGTTTAATGAAGCGAGAGGTGCGCGTACTGAGATAGATGGAGACGAGGACCGCAGGGGCTCAGAGGACGCATGGCAGTCCAGACATGCAGGGGGAAGAACTTTACGGGAAGACTTGCTGGTGGCAGCGTCCCATAACAGAATTAGACGATTTTGTAAGGAGCATCGCATTTAGGCGGACGTCTACATCCGGAAACGTTTGAAAACTGTCCTTTCGAACCTATCTAACAAGAAACGTTCTCAGAATGTTCCGGCAAGGTTCTCTCAAAGTTATGAAGAACTGTTCTTCCAGTAACGTTAATAGAACGTTTGTTCAAAGTTATCTGGTACTGTTCTCAAAACGTAAGCAAAAAAAAAACTTATTCATACATCATTCATGGAATGTTTTTTTTTCTGGAATGTTTTATTTAAAAAAAATTTAAACATTACTACACTGTAATGAATTGCTGTAAAAATTACAGCATTATTTTACAGCCGCTGGCTGTTTTTTAATAATACAGCATATTGCTGTAAACTGCAATGCATTCTGGGGTTTGACTCAAATTTACAGGATATC
The DNA here is from genome assembly GCA_037194245.1 of Opsariichthys bidens. NCBI lineage: Eukaryota > Metazoa > Chordata > Actinopteri > Cypriniformes > Xenocyprididae > Opsariichthys > Opsariichthys bidens. The sequence goes on along the minus strand of CM074277.1, from coordinate 32,066,594 downwards.
GCTGTAAACTGACCCTTCAAAATTTAAAAAAAATACAGTTATTTACTGTAATCAGAGAATACAGGGAAATCCTGTAAATTAAATTACAGTAACACTACTGTAAAATTACAAAGACCTCTTATGTCAAAAGATCAACACTGTAATGAATTGCTGTAAAAAATTACAGCATTATTTTACAGCCGCTGGCTGTTTTTTTAATAATACAGCATATTGCTGTAAACTGCAATGCATTCTGGGGTTTGACTCAAATTTACAGAATATTGCTGTAAATTGACCCTTCATCATTTTGAAAAATACAGTTATTTACTGTAATCAGAGAATACAGGGAAATCCTGTAAATTAAATTACAGTAACATTACTGTAAAATTTACAGTAACTGGCTGGCAACCCTGCTGCCAGTATTATACTGTAAAATGTACGTGTGTCCACTATAGTGTTTTTTCCAAGCCTAGCATATTTTCCCATTGCTTTCAGAGTGCTCGAAGTTTTTCACCAGATAGCTCAAGATGTTCCACTTTCGGTAAAACGCAGCGCTCATCACTGTCACTTTGTACCCGGCCGTCCAATCACAGTGGAAGAGGGGCGGGACAAATACAACACCGACCAACTGCCACATTCAGCTTGTACAATGTCAACGGATGACAACAACAAGCATAATAATGGATCAAAATCATTTGCCAGAGCAAATACTTTACAATTTATCAACATTTTTTATATAGAAACAGTACAGAAACAAACTATCTGTGAAATTAGATGCCAGTATATTCCATATATTCCATATATATTTTCCACATATTCCGGATATTCCATATGATAGCAAACAAAGCGTTTGAATTGAAAAAAAAAAAAACGCTGCGCTGCCAAAGCACTCACAGATAGACGTTGTCAGCAGAGCACTAGTGTTTTCATCTGGATGTTTTGAATGTTCTGAGAACACTTCGAAATGCCGTTTTTATAATGAGAATTCTTAGCTGGGAAGCGCTCTCTATTTTCCAAAAGTTGCTCGTCTTTCTGCTGCTGCTGCAGAGTAAGTACAGGACTTGCTACTGCCAATACATACACGACACGCTACTGTGAATAAGTAAGACATGCTGCTTCTGTACATGGCGAACATGAATTACCCATAGCAGATCTAGACAGGTGGAGCTGGGGAAGGCGGAGGGTTTCTGAAATTGCGCTGCACTGCTATAGCAAATGCTGACCAAGTATTTGAGGGTTGAGAAGCGAGCTCATTGGCTGCTGATACAGCAGGAACCAATCAGCTGTGGCCAATAGAGAATGATGTAATTGAAAACAGCTTGAGGTAAGGACCGATCAGCCTGTGCCATCTAGAGTTTCATGACACAACTTTGTATTTATCTTAAGCAACACTGCGCAAGTGAATAGCAGGCACATTCCGGTATAGCCATCATATGTATGATATCAGTACAGTATGCATCACATGACCAAAAAACATACATCATCATTTTGAAATATCTTCATTTTCACAGTCCACACTACAACACAGTATCCACTTAGGAGACTGCCTTCAAATGTGGAGGAAAAAGATGTGTTTTCAAATGTATTTTATTAATGTAGACATAGCCTTACAGATACATTTATGTATTTGACAGATTATTTTTTTCTAAAGGAACTTGCATTGCATTAAAGCTATAGATTTTTTCTCCTGCATTCCCTGGGAATCGAACCCATGCCTTTGGCGTTGCAAGCGCCATGATCTACAGTTTGAGCAACAGGAATTACACCCATCAACTGTCACGTACTGTAACCGCATTTGGCCTCAAATTAATGTGAAGCCCTATAAAATAAGAATAGTAACTGCACAAAATAAATTAACTGAACTGAGGTGTAATTCATAGAGAAACTCCTTTCAGGTGTGCTGTAGAAAGTACATGCTCATTATTCACAGTTTCTGTGAGTAAAATAATTATATTCAATAAAAACACGGACTGTTCTGTTCCTCCTCTTATTTTATTAGTCATTTATGTGCACTAGAACACCAAAAATTGCACAATAACCATATAAAATCAGCAGCTGAGCAGAACAGACTTCACAACTTCTATCAAATCTCAGATGAATGAATGCAAATAAAGACTAAAAATCTGCATCTGAAACAGTGTCTGTTTGAAATCCACCCCTTCCATAAACTACTTCCTATCTGAATTACATACTCATGCAACCATAAAAACATTTGTTACTTGAAATAAAATAAAAATGAACTGAAACGCAATAAAATATTTAAAAAACTTAAACTTTCAGCTAATTGCCAAGGCAACATTTCTCATTTTCATTCAGTTTCTTACTTCAAGGTACTAAAGTAACTAAAACTACAATAAAAAGGAATAAAAGTAATTTAGACATTTTTAAAAAAATAACATAACTACTGAAACTGTCAAATTAAAATAACTCCCGCGGAATTGGGCTACTTTAATACTGTTTCCGCATGTTAAAGTGATTCAAAATAATATAATATGAATGCGAATTTTACCAAGGACCCGCTGAAAAGTATCTGGGCTAGTTTTGAGTAGCATTTGGGTGGGTTTTATTCAGAAAACCTGGCAACCCTGAGTATATCAATAATACTAAAATAACAGGTGCAAAAATACATATATTCAAAATGGATGGTGCACGTTAATGGATGTTAAGATGCAAATTAAAGTAATTTTAGCTTGAGTGGTAAGTTTAAAAATGACGCTTATAAAAAACTGTGAGATGCAACAGGAAAAATGTCTATAGAAAATTAGATTGGAATCTAACAATTGCCTAGAAATATATTGTTGAAGAAAGTGGATTTGTTACAAAAGTGATGCACTGTAAAACCTAACAAGTTACGGTAACTCAAACCATTTAAGGAAACCGATAGCCTAAAACCATTTAAGTTTCAAAACCAATCAGTATGAGTACTGTAAACTCATTTACATTAAGTTAAAGTCACTTATATTTTAGTGTTGGTTTCGTCATTTATTGGAGTAAACCCAACTTAAAGATTTTACGTTTATTCCACTCATTCAGTTTGAATTCAGGTAACAAATCTAAAGTGCCCATTATGATTTTTGAATATTTCCTTTCTTTCAATGTGTAGCTGTATGTGAATTTAAACATTCTGCAAAGTTGAGTCGAAAGTGTAATCGATAAATAAAGTTATTGTCTCTCAAAAGAAAGAATCGACTGTGAACAGCTTAAATTAGTCGTCAGGAATTCGAATGGTCTTCATTGGCTGCCAGCGAACAATGTCTACTTTGAGCCGGCCTCAAGTAGCTGGTTCGTGTTGAGAAGATGCTCTTTTCTGCTCTGCAAAAGCAAATTGTCTTTGTAAACACTTCCAAACGATGAGGATGCGAAGAGTCAGTGGTTAAAATTACTACAGCGATACAACAGCAGAAGAAGATTTTCACGATTGCTCCTCAAATGAGATCTACAAAACACTATTAAAGATGGGATAGTAGCCACTTTAATTGGACGAAATTGCTCCTCAGAATCACAACCTGTAAATCTGATTAGTTATTGATGTATATATTTTCTACCGGGTGTTCAGAATACATATTATTGTATACGTCTCCAGCTAACTGGCCAACTCACGTTAATGATACAGTTAATGATGTTATTAGAAATTAGAAATATACACATTGGTTTGTTGATGGACAACTGATGGTGAGGAATTATAGTTGCAACATCTCATGATGAAGCGTATCATTTTCATTTCTTCATCATTTAGCAGACGCTTTTATCCAAAGCGACTTACAAGGTGAGCAATTAGGGGTTAGGTGTCTTGCTCAAGGGCACTTTAGTCATGGCATCGAAGGTGGAGAGAGTGTTGTTTATTCACAATCCCACAATTCCTGCCAGCATGGGAATCGAACCTGCAACCTTCAGATTACAAGCCCAACTCCCTCACCACAAGGCCACGACTAAGTCGTTTTGCGATGGAGGTTTGGGTAGTGTAGTGTACAATTCCTCCGGAGCTGAATCAGTTATGGAAATGGCCGTTTGTTTCCACACGCTTTAAGCGGTAGACCAATCACAACAGACTAGGGCATCTGGCTAATCAGAGCAGAGCAGACTTGCAGAAAGAAGGGATTTAGAGAGGCTGATTCATCCGACAAGTCGTTTGAGAATCATTGAAAAATTTGTTGATGTGCAGTGTATATTATGAGAAAATGAAAGTGTTTTTTGACCTTTGATGCATGATAGGAGACCTCCAAAACTAAATTAAGAACCTTTAAAATAGCATAATAGGGGCACTTTTACAACTATATAGCTGCTTAAACGTTTTGAGGAAACCGATTGCCTTAAATGGTTTAAGTTCATCAAGTTCATAAGTAATAAAGTTATATAAGACTAAGCAATAATTGCAAAACAGCATGGCACTAGTGCTTTAACAAGGATGAAATTAAAAGAAAAGTCACTTTTGCTCTCTGTCAGTTCTTTATCAACAAGCATGCATATGTCACGCAACTCTATTGTCTATACTGTGTGTTAGTCAAGTGTCTTTACATTCATTTTAGGGAAATAAGCAGGTTGGGGAGTAACGAAATACAAGTAACTTAGTTACATATTTAAAATACAAAATTTGAGTAACTGTATTTCATTACAGTTACATTTTAAATGGGTGGTAATCAGATTACAGTTACATCTGAAAAGTATTTTAGATTACCAAAGTGATTACTTTGAGTTTTAATGTCATTTAAACAGCAATTGGTGATTCTCTGACTCTGACAGTCTGAAAAAGTAGAGTTAAGTTTCATCAACTTTTAATACTTTTAAGAGGATCATAAAAATGTTGTTATTTTTATTTTGTTCTGTCCTGAACAAGACAAAATGACTGAATTTATAAAAAAAAAAGCCCAACAGTCAACTTAACTGTCCTGTCACGACCTGATGATCCACGACTGTTTTCATGTTTTGTGAGTCATTTTATAATTCACTCGTCACTGCATCTTTTTCCCACAATTTGTTTGCATTTCTCAATTCTGACTTCTTTTTCTCAGAATTGCGAGATTTAAACTCACAATTTTTTTTTCTTGCAATTGTGAATTTAGTATGTGAGTTTATATCTCATAATTCTGACTTTTCTCAATATTGTCAGTTTATATCTCATAATTCTGACTTTTCTCAATATTGCGAGTTTATTTCTCATAATTTTGACTTTTCTCAATATTGCGAGTTTATTTCTCATAATTTTGACTTTTCTCAATATTGTGAGTTTATATATTCATAATTCTGAGAGAAAAAGTCAGAATTGTAAGAGAAAAACTTGCAATTATCTTGCAATGTTTGTTTCACACTTATTAATATTCCAAAGTATTCTAAAGCATTTAGATTAAGTTACTAAACTTGAGTAATGTAACGAAATACGTTACAAATGACTTTTTAAAGCATGTATTTTGTAATCTGTAGTGAAATACATTTTAAAAGTAACCCACCCAACCCTGCAAATAAGGAACCTCCGTATGTGGCGAGTCGGCTCACCAACTAACCTGTCTGTCACCATCGGAGTTAAGCCACTCCGGATTAAATGCGGAGTGTAATCAACAGCCTTATATTTGTAAACGTAGTCCAGAATCCATTCGTTTATTCAATTAGCGTTATTTATTTTCGCAGAGAAATTCCCCAGTAGCACTCACTTAGACAAACACACGCCGTAATTTCTCCGCGCTTGTTTTTCTTAGAAAATAATTAGCACCATAACGCCAAGTGTTTACATGAGCCTGATGTGTTCTTTCTTTTCTAATGCATGCATATATATCTAAATATATTATGCAGTGTAATATATATATTTATATACAATAATAAAAACAAATGCATTTATTTATATATGTGTTTCTCAGTGGGAGGCAAAGCTTCGGAAAAACAGAAGCCGCTCTCCGTCTCTCTCTCTCTCTCTCTGCAAAGCTAAATAAGGCTCTTTATACAGGTACTTGTACTCTATAGTTTGTGCGAGTCTGGCCGGGCGCCTGTTGATGACATCATTGGTGTTGACTGCAGCGCAGATGAGTGATGACCACTGTCTGTACATGTGTGCGTGTGTGTTTTCTGCTCGGTAACAACGCCGGGGCTGTGCGAGTCGATGCGGTAATGAGGCTGCGGCTGCTGTTTTGAGCGCCTGTCACTTTGGTACGACGCAGATCTCTGTCACCTGCACATGCGGCAGGTACACGGCCAGACGGACCTGCCTGCGTCGGGCCGGTGCTGAGCCAACGTTTGGCCCGTGAACAGCCCCCCGCTGACTCTGGGTTCCCCCTTTCCATGGGACAGACGCTCAGAAGACTCAGTTGGAGGGTAAAGACAGTCAGCACTTTCCATAAATAAAGTACACTTCATGTCCTGTGACTTTCCTTGTGAAGCGTTAGAGGCATAAAATCCAGAAAAAAATATTATCTACATGCAATGGATGTGAAATATAGTTAAAAGCACATGAAATTTCTGGTTCTCAACCCCTAAAATGGACATCTTCTCAATAATTTTTTTTTTTGGTCATGCACTAGCTAGTTCCTATTGACTGAAAGTTATATATATATATATATATCCTTTGCGAACAGTTTGATTGACAAGCGATCTGACCAATCATAACCCTGAATCCGATTTTTTCTGACAAAGCACATGTGGGACATGTGAGTCGCCTGTCAATTGCGTCCTATCCACGTTACCCTCAGTTTCTGGTTTTATTTTGCAGAAATTAGGGAAACCAAAGACGCTTTAATATATTACGTTTTATATATTCTGTTTTGATACATTTATAGACAGAAAACTAATAATTATAATATAGCTCAACACGTTTAGTTTTGTTTAAATCTAATTTTCTTGATTTTTTTGCGAGTATCATGCCTCAGATACAGTTTTATTTTTTATTTATCAACACCAGCCATCCAGCATTTAATATGATATTCTAATATGGATCTCTCTTACTGCAGTATGAACAAGTGTCTCACAGAGTAACGTTATACACAGTAAAAACCCCAGAGTTAAATCAACTCTGCTCAGATAACATTTGGTCCCTCTCTAAATAGTGTTAAAGTGACACTCTTCAGAGATTGAATGTCTTTTATCTTCAGTTGATTTCTGTGGCTGAAGTCAGTTGTAGTTCTTGTGTTTCTCTATTCTTTAGTGATTCTGCTTGTTAACAGCAGGCGTTCATCAATAATGTTCAATCATCGCTTAATTAATTGCTTAATTATCTCATTAACTTTGGCTCTGCTTCAGTGTTACTTTAACACTATTTAGAGCGGGACCAAATGTTATATGTAACATCATTTTCAACACACTCAAATGTATCTAATATGATAAACAGAGCTGTGTTTCCTCATACTCATGACCGGAAGAAGCGGAAGCGGCGACTGTGGCATAATAAAAGTCCCGCTGTTCTAGAGGCGTGTCGCGTTCGTCTCTCATTATCAATCGCTCCAGCGCCTCGTTCAGCTCCACAACACTCGCCCTGCTCTGCTTCATACTACAGTAACGCTAATAATAGTATCCATCAACATGATTTCTGCCCGAGTCCTGTCCCGATTCTTTTCCACCGGCTGTGAGGTGAAGACCACATGTCCCAAGATTCCCCGCTCAAACTCGCCGACATCAAGCTAGCTGATTATTATTGTTACCTCTAGTAATTATGCCTGATTTTTAATTTCCAACAAGTTCATTTTAAGCCAGCCATACAGTCATTTTTAAACTATAATTGGGTTGGGTTAAATAAAACTGCCCAGCAGGTTAATCGAACATTTAACCCAATCACGGGGTTTGTCCATTTTCAATTTGGGTTGTTTTTAACCCAGAATTTTCTGTGTACATACAGTATAATCATATGTGTAAATATAATAAAATTAGATTTATTTTCATTTGTACAGTATTTACCAAGTGTTAATTTAATGGATTTTCCAGAAATAGTCATTGCCAAATGCTAATTAAGCTATAAACCAGCTTAAAAAAAAAAAAAAAAACTATCACAGTTACTGTGATATAAAATGTCTGACAGAAGTTGTTGGATTTGATGGATTTTTCTGGATTTTCATACCAAGTCAACATAATTTGCGTGCTAAGTTATTTTGGTTAAATAGCATCTCCAAAAACCACACTGAAAAAATGTCCATCTATTTCAACTTAAAGCCTCAAGTTCAGTTGCTGCCTTAAATTTTTAAGTATAATCAAATTGGCCATTTAAGTAATTTGTATTAAACTGACTTTAAAAAAATCAAGATGAATCATGTATAACTTTTTTAATAATTGCTCAATTATTTTGATGAGTTAAAGTAATGTAAAAACCTAAGTTGTCGTGACTTGCACTTAGATATTTTTCCTGTACTGTCTTTGTGGAGTCTGCATGAGAATCAGAACATTTTAAATCTATTGTACTGATACAAATGCCACAGAAGTGCACTTCTATATTACTAGAGGAGAAAGAATGAGAGGAGGTAGGAGAAAGCAGAAGAGGAGGACAGCGTCTCTGTAAAGGGTTAACAGTAGACAGTAAGTGACTCCAGATGTGCTGTTATTATTAATACACCAGCCTGATGAATAGGAAGGTAAAATTTCAGGCGCCAGCCAGGGAGGCCCCGCACGCTCACCCTGCCACCCAGCCACTGCAAACCCACCTACCTATCGCTCGCTCGCTCAGACTGACGGACAGATCCACATACGGCACAGACAGAGCCACAGACGCTTCAATCGCGGCTTTAATTACAGTAAATGAGTCCTAATGTCTCTCGCAGTCATATTTAAGGCAAGACGGAGAGATCTGGATTTCAGACAAATTGCATTGTTCCAGCAATTTAAATTTATTGCACCATTTGCTATGCTAACAACAGACATTTAATTAGTTCACTTACACACATAAACTCGCAACCTAAAAGACAACGCAGCACAGAGCAGAACTTTCTTGTTTTTATGAAAAGCTAATTACGTCTATTGACTAAATCGAACCCTAGACCTAAAAAAAACAACAAAAATAAAACATTGTTTAATAATAATGATTCATTTTACTTTGAAGTTCTCCAGGTTTTGCCAGACTAGCCAAACATGGCACTAGTGACACTAAGGTTATGGGTTCAATTCCCAGCACTGTTTTAAAAAAAAATTATAATAAAAAAATAATATATATATATATATATATATATATATATATATATATATATATATATATTTTTTTTTTTTTTTTTTTTTTTTTTTCATGATTTGTTATTGCAACTTTTTTTTAAATTAGTTAAACTTAGATAAGTAATGTGGTTTAGATAACAAAAAAATTACAGTTTCTGTTGATTAAACCAATTGCAAATTCAAAATTTTTAAGGCAACCAGGTAACTCACTTTTTTAAGTTAAACCAACAATTCTTTTTTTTTACAGTGAGCGAATGCAAGAATGAATTACAAGTTATTTGGGATAAAAGCATCTGCCAGATGCATAAATATCTAGCTCAGTCATAAATAAAGCTGGGTAGCAAGAACCGGCGCAAGTCGCCTCGCACTTGAGTGGATCCGTGCGGCTCTTAAAGTGACAGCAGCCTAACATTCCTGCTGCCGTCTCTATAATAATCTCACAATCAAACAACAAAAGACAAAGAGAAAATTCTCTCTTTCTTGACTGAATAACTTGTGTTAACTTGTAATATTTGTAATGTAAATTTTATTAACAAAGTGCAGTGTCATTTTAAATTTGATTAGTTTCTGAACCTGAATACCTGGAAATTTTCAATTGTGCACTCTAAAAAATGCTGAGTTAAAAAAAAACTAAAGTTGGGTTGAAAATGGACTTTTGGGTTGTTTTAACCCAGCGGTTGGGTTAAATGTTTGCTCAACATGCTGGGCAGTTTTTAACCCAACTATTGTTGAAAAATTACTATATGGCTGGCTTAAAATGAACCCAAGATAGGTTTAATTATTATGAATTAAACTTATTAATAAATGTTAATTTATTAAACATACGAATACATGCTAATTTCCAACATACTTTGGGATCATTTTAAGCGAGCAATACAGTCATTTTTAAACAATAGTTGGGTTAAATAAAAATACCCAGCAGGTTGGGCAAACATTTAACCCAATCGCTGGGTTTGTCCATTTTCAACCAAACTTGGGTTGTTTTTAACCATAGGTCAAATTTCCTTGTGTAAGTCTTTTGGTTTTTGTTCATGACATTTCAGCTACAATGAAATGTTTTGCAATAAGACTTAAAACAAATGTGAATGTCTGTTTTTCTTTTTACCTCATTGGAATCTAAATTAGGAATCAATAAGTAGAATTAGAATCGTTAAAATTCTAACGATACCCAACCCCTATTTCTTGCCACAATTTTTTTTATTAGTTGATTAATCATTTTAATAGAACTGGAATCGGAACCAGAATCGCTAAGTGTAACCAGAACCGAAAAAAAATCGTATGATTCCCACTAATGATTGTCACTAAACTCTAGATACAAGAGTTTACATGCAATCTACAAGCAGTCACATCATTACTGTATGGCACACACTGATTGGCCTCTGCTGATCCTGCAGCCAGTGAGGTTGCTTGTTCAACATTTAAACAGTTTGGTTCAGTGTTCAGAGTCATTCTGAACTCCTCCACCTCCCCAGCTCCACTTGCCTAGATCCACTACAGGATTTGTCTATTTATGAAGCAGCAGCATATAATTCATGATCATAGCAGGGTCTCTGCATATCAATTAGCAGTAGCAATAATCAACAATAATAATAATCAATAATCAACAATAATAATAATCAATAATCAACAGCAGCAGCGTAGCAGATCTACTCCGCCAGGACCAAATACATTAACAATGCCATATTCAATAGCATGCTAAAACTATTCCAAGAGTTGACATGATTGAAACGTAAATAGCAAGATTCATAACATAATAAAAAGTACCATGCTATTACCAGGCATTTTTGTACTAAACACCTTAATGATAATACTCTGGCTTTGAAATTATTTTATTTTTATATTAGCTTTTCATGTTGAGTGAAACAGTCTACGCTGAATTTTTTAAAACTTTTTAAAAAATTTTTACTAAGAAATTGCAAGTAAATTTCTCATTTTACCCTTTGACCCCTTTAGTTATTGTTGCTATGTCCGACAAGCCCTGCGCTCTCACACCACACATCATGTTCTCACACAGTGAAAAATACATCCCGAAGCAAAGAGGACACTGACAACATGTCGACAGACATATGAAACAGTTTAATATTTAAAATATTGTAATTTTTTAAAGAAGTTTAAACAATAAATAGCGTCTAGTGTGTCTTTAATGTGTCGTGACAGATCGCTGTAGCTCCTCGTGAACCGATCATCTCTTCATACTAGTTCATTTATAGCATCAAATAAACATGAATGAACATCAGAAGGAATGTTGTTTCAAGCGGAAAGACGCGAGTACACACTATTTTTCAAGTTCAAGTTCACCAACGTTAATCTACTAACTCCCCTGACTGCTTTGTAAGACAAAATGGCGGATTCGGGGTTATGATTGGTCAGATCACCTGTCAATCAAACTCCCGGCAAAGGGTCAGTTGCAAAAAATGCAAATAACACGTTGAATTAAACATGAAATTTTGACATAGAAAAACTGAAATAGTATTTTCTTGTAAACATACCGCAATAATATCTGAAAAATATTTTTTTTTTACATACATATTACGAAGTTTTAGTTTTCAGTTATAGTTTATTTAGTTGGTTTAATACTTCAACTGAATGAAAATCCAAAATCTTACCATGGTAACTAGCTGAAATAAAATAAGTTCCCTTTTATTTTATTTGTTTATATTATCGTAAAATAAATCTAAAACTAAATGAGAAAAATATAAAAAATTTACCAAAAATAAAATATAAAAAACTATTTCAAAATATTGATTAAAACTATAGTATATCAATGACATACACTTGATCCCCTCATAAAAAAAAAAAAACCCTTTCCTTCCCTTTTCCCTTCCTACTCTAGCTTATGGTACTGAGCAATGTCTGAAACTTGTATTGTGAGCACTTCCTGTGTTATTTGCCTATTCATGAAGAATCGCTTGTTTGTTTTCCTCACTTGTAAGTCGCTTTGGATAAAAGCGTCTGCTAAATGACTAAATGTAAATGTAAATGTAAATGATACTAAAATAACACTGCTGAAAGAGCAAGCCGACTGCAGAAGAAGCCCGTTTGCGCAAAAATGCTAATGTCTGTTATAGCGCCCCTAGCAGCGCCGCTGAGAATGCAATGCATACTTTCAGAAAGGTTTGCGTTTGTGTACTTGCATTAAGTAGGTTCCGTGCTGAATATAAAACAATGAATGAGCTTCAAGCTTCCCGTCTCCTCCGGGGCGTCTCTGAGCTGCAGTGTGTGTGTGTTTGGTTTGGGGTCTGGTAATTGAGCAAGACCACAATAACAAAGTAGCGCATGTTTGATAAGGGTCAAGTTCCTAGAAAACAGAGGTTCTCTCTTTCACTCTCTCTCTCCCTGTCTGTCTCTCTCTGTCTGTAGACAGACATTACCATATAAAGAGAAGCAGAAGAGGACAGTTTACTGAGAGCCGCTGTGTGTGTGTGTGTGTGTGTGTGTGTGTGTGTGTGGTGGTCCACAGGAGTGCAGGGGTACCGGGGGACATAATTCAAAAAACGCCCCCTCTGAGAAGACAAGAGGAATATAGAATGAAAAATCCAATGGAGAAAAAGAGAAATAGGGTGAATTCAGGTTGATTGGGACACTTTTTTTCCAAGTCATCTCAATGGCAATAAGTGACCCTGAATTTACCCTATAGGAAAGGAAAATCTCTTCAATATCTCACTCATTTCTTATTTCTTCAGGAGATTGTGAAGAGAATACAGTGCACTTCTGCTGCTGCAAGAAAAAGATATTTGTCTTCTCTAGAGTTTCTGAAGAGATCTCAACAGTGCCTCAAACTGTGCTCAGATTTACCAAGATACCAAAGTGTGTAATCAGTGGTCATATAGGAGAAATTAAAAGACAAATGAGTCACAAAGTAAGAGAATAGAAATGTAAAATAAATGTGACACATGGGAGATAACGGGGGTCTTAAAATAAATAAATAAAACTGGAAACTTAATAACAAGTCTCCATTTGCTGTCCATACTCTCATTGCTATCCAGGAGAAGCAAATGCAATATTAAAGCAATCGTGTGTGATTTTACTGTTTTTTTTTTCCTTGAGATGTTTAGATTTACTTTACAGAAGAAGCTGAAATGTTTTTCTGCAAATATTAACGTCGACTTTAACTTACGGTGGAAGGTTCAAGCTACTCAATTACTTGAAAAAATAAAATAAAATAAAATTGGAAGGTTGATAAATAATGAAATAAAACAATTCAACGGAGGAAAAAAATCCCAATTTTCTTTGAGATCTCATTTGTTTCTTCAGCAGATTAAATGAAGTGCGATTTGATACGTTTGCAGAAGTCTCTGCTTGTACTGAGAAAACGATCACAGTAATCCAACGTGTCTCTCTAAAGCCTTGTTCAGACTTTCAGTCCAGATTTAGCAACTCTGAACGGCCAAAAATCACATGAAATACGATTTTTACGAATCCGTTTCGAACTACATTCACATGAGGTTTGAAATCCTATTCAAATCACATTTCTGGAAATCTCAGTCTCACTGCTCTGATCGGATTTCGTGTAATTTCTCACGTATCTCTCAACGTCAGACGTTGTTATTGGAAACATGCAACATTGGAAAGTTGCAACAGAAACAAAGTGCCGGACGAGGAGAATAACAATATAACGGAGACATGTTTTGAAACTGGCAATGATGAAAGAAGATAGATCCTTTTCCTATTTGGCACCTAAACTCTGGAACGATCTTCCTAGCATTGTTCGGGAAGCAGATACACTCAGTCAGATTAAATCTAGACTAAAAACGCATCTATTTAACCTGGCATACACATGACGCACTATCAATTTTTTGTCTTCATATCCGTCAGCCAGAACCGGGAACACTTCCTACAACACCAGATGTACTCGTTACATCAGAAGAAGAATGGCGTCTACGCTAATTTTTGTCTCTCTGCTTATCCCGAGGTTTACCAATTAACGTGATTGGCTGGATCTGGGCCGTGTCCGGGTCGGACGGGGAACCTGCGCCTGTGTGCGTCAGCAATGTGGCGCTGTGGTGTCGGCGAAGACTGTGTGAACTAGCTCATCTTTTGTTAAGACCTTACCGACTCATCAGCCAGTGGCACATATCCCAACAAACCGTCCCATACCAGCGTGATCAAAAAGATCTTAAACTAGATGGAACTGGATTAAATATTTTGACTGTTGCGATTCAAATCGGTTTAATGACCCGTAACTCTGCCTGAGTATCGGACAAGTGTTCACTGATGGCCAGAGGAGAACTGGCCTGGTTTCTCCCGAGGTTTTTTTCTCCATTTTGTTGGAGTTTTGGTTCCTTGCCGCTGTTGCTTTTGGCTTGCTTAAGTTGGGGACACTTGCTTGATATTCAGCAGTGTTTTTGATATGCCTGCATTGGCGCCGTTGTATACAAACTGAGCTGAGCCGGACGATTACGTCACTGTTTTCTCCAGTGCTGATATACATAAATTAACTAGTGTTACGGAATTATACAATTCTGTGTGTGTATGTATGTATGTATATGTCTCTTTTTCATTCTTTTTGTACAAAGTAGGATCCCGTAGGATGGCTCCACCTCCTCCCAATCAACTCAATTGCGTGCAGAGTTTAAAAACGTCTGGATTACTTCCTGAGACGAGGTTGCTGCGATTCCGGGCTGGTCGCACTCCTCCTGCCTCCTCTCTAGCCGCCAGACCGTCATTGTTTTGTTAATCGTCATTAATTTGTTATTTCATTATTGTACGGTGTTTTTTGTAGGGTTGACCTGCCCTTTACTTTTGAGATTTCGTTCGCTTTGTTTTTGTCAGCATAGTTAGGGAAGTTTTGTTGTATTTTGGTTTTTGAAGTAGGGAAGTTAATTTGATCTTTCTTTTGTTTATCTGTTTTGTTTGTTATTTTGGGCCTTGGGTCTTCCCGACGATTTCACACACCTGGTTTATGTTATTCAGTACAAATCTACAATCAATAATTGTTTAATTTTTATACTTATACTTTTTTGTTCATCTTAATAAAACTTTAATCGTTTTTGGTCTTGGTTTCAGTGTTTTTTTTTTTTTGGTACCCTCTCGCACTACTGCTGCCTATCACGACATTGAGGTAGGAGATCATTCTCCGATTAAACAGCATGCTTATCGTTTAAATCCAACTAAGCGAGAGATAATGCAAGGAGAGGGTAAGTATCTTCTTGACAATGGTTTTGCTGTTCCTAGTAACAGCCCATGGAGTTCCCCGTGTCTTCTTGTTCCTAAGAGTGACGGTTCAATTCGTTTCTGCACTGATTATCGAAGGGTTAACGCAGTAACGAAAGCAGATTCGTTTCCTCTACCTCGTATGGAGGACTGTGTAGATAAAGTGGGTTCGGCTGTGTTTGTTACCAAATTGGACCTTCTTAAGGGTTACTGGCAGGTACCCTTAACGCCTCGGGCTGCCAAAATTTCGGCGTTTGTCACTCCTGACAATTTGCTAGAATACACTGTTATGGCTTTCGGCCTTCGAAATGCTCCGGCAACATTTCAGCGCCTTATGAATTCTGTATTAGCCGATGTACCAAACTGTGAGGTATATTTGGATGATATTGTAATCTATTCCTCTACTTGGGATGATCATCTAAAAATCCTTCATACAGTCTTCGATCGTTTGCAAAAGGCTTCGCTTACGATTAATCTCGCAAAGTGCGAGTTTGGTAAAGCCACTGTAACTTACCTTGGAAAGCAAGTTGGTCAGGGACAAATTCGACCAGTTTCTGCCAAAGTGCAAGCTATTGTAGATTTTCCGATGCCCAGAACTAAACGAGAACTAAGACGGTTCTTGGGTATGGTGGGTTATTATCGTGGATTCTGTCGCAATTTCTCAGATGTTGTTTTGCCTCTTACAAATTTGCTTAGTCAATCTCAAGATTTTCTTTGGTCTGATTTGTGTCAAATGTCTTTTGATTCAGTTAAAATTTTGTTATGTAGCACCCCTGTGTTAGTTGCCCCGAACTTTTCGCTGCCTTTCAAGATTGACGTGGATGCAAGTGCTACTGGAGCTGGCGCTGCGCTCTTACAAGAAGATAAGCTCGGTGTGGATCATCCCGTATGCTACTTTTCGAAAAAGTTTTTGAAACATCAACTGCATTACAGTACGATCGAAAAGGAAGCTTTAGCTTTATTACTAGCTCTTCAACAATTTGAGGTGTACGTTGGTTCCAGTTCATTGCCAGTGAAAGTTTTTACCGATCACAATCCGTTAACCTTTCTTGCGAGAATGCGAAACTCTAATCAGCGCATTATGCGATGGGCATTGATTGTACAAGAGTTTAATATTGAGATCTGTTATAAGAAGGGAAAAGAGAATGTGTTGGCAGATGCGTTGTCACGCTCTGTATAGGGTTGATGTTGATTCTTAGTGGGGGGGGTGTTACGGAATTATACAATTCTGTGTGTGTATGTATGTATGTATATGTCTCTTTTTCATTCTTTTTGTACAAAGTAGGATCCCGTAGGATGGCTCCACCTCCTCCCAATCAACTCAATTGCGTGCAGAGTTTAAAAACGTCTGGATTACTTCCTGAGACGAGGTTGCTGCGATTCCGGGCTGGTCGCACTCCTCCTGCCTCCTCTCTAGCCGCCAGACCGTCATTGTTTTGTTAATCGTCATTAATTTGTTATTTCATTATTGTACGGTGTTTTTTGTAGGGTTGACCTGCCCTTTACTTTTGAGATTTCGTTCGCTTTGTTTTTGTCAGCATAGTTAGGGAAGTTTTGTTGTATTTTGGTTTTTGAAGTAGGGAAGTTAATTTGATCTTTCTTTTGTTTATCTGTTTTGTTTGTTATTTTGGGCCTTGGGTCTTCCCGACGATTTCACACACCTGGTTTATGTTATTCAGTACAAATCTACAATCAATAATTGTTTAATTTTTATACTTATACTTTTTTGTTCATCTTAATAAAACTTTAATCGTTTTTGGTCTTGGTTTCAGTGTTTTTTTTTTTTTGGTCTGACGACTGGGCGAGGGGGAGGCATTTCTTTATTTTCTTTACATTTATTATGATTTACCCCTAGACGGATCGTAATACTAGACTAATAACTATTGATCTTTGCAACAGAATGAATTAATAATATATAGAATAAGCTGGACAATGACACCATTTTCTTTGGGAGCTGCTGTACAGCCAAAATTATTTGCCAATTATTAATGTAAAGCTGCTTTGCCACAGTTTTCATTGTAAAAAGCGTTATATAAGTAAAGGTGATTTGACTTGACTTGATGAAAGTGCTGAATAAAGCTACACGCATTCTAATCGGATACACAAATAATCGGATTTGGACTGACAGTATGAACGTACCCTAAGAGTTTCTGAAGAGATCTCAACAATGTCTCAAACTGTGCTCAGATTTCCCAAGATCTGCCATCAGAAGAACTCAGAGATGTCAATATGAACTCCTCAAATGATCTGAGCTCTATACTCTATTGGTGACTCATTTTATTTCTCCTGAGGCGAAACAAACGAAACAGAATTGATACTTAAAGTGCCCCGATTATACATTTTCGGATATTATCTGTCATGCCATGCGTAACTGTTGTTTGTGAATGTAAAACAGGGTTCCTCAAATCCGCTCCTGGAGGGCCACAACCAACCCTAATCAAACACACCTGAACAAGCTAGTCAAGGTCTTCAGAGTCACTAGAAAATTGCAGGTAGGGGAGTTTGATCATGGTTGGAGCTAAACTCTGCAGGACAGTGACCCTCCAGGGCAGGATTTGAGGAACCCTGATGTAAAAGGTCTGCTTCAAAGATCAAAGTGCACGACAAATAAAGTTATTCTCTCCTAAAAGAAAGAATCGATTCTGAACTCCTGAAGCGAGTCATCCAGTCTCACTTCCTGTTACATACTTAAAGGGTTAGTTCGGCCCAAAAATTAAAATTGTGACTTTTATTGCTCACACTCATGTCGTTCTACACCTGTAAGACTTTCGTTCATCTTCAGAACACAAATTAAGATATTTCTGATGAAATCCAATGGTTCAGTGAGTCTTTATTGCCAGCAATGACACTCCACCTCTCAAAATCCAGAAAGCTACTAAAGACAATGTTAAAACAGTCCATGTGACTACAGTGGTCGAGAAGTGACAAGAATACTTTCTGTGCGCCAAAATAACATCTTTTCAACAATATCTAGTGATGGCCGATTTCAAAACACTGCTTCGAAGCTTCACGAATCTTTTGTTTCGAATCAGTTACTCAGTTTGATACGTGATCTGAACCACTGATTCGAAACAAAAGATTCGTAAAGCTTCATGAAGCAGTGTTTTGAAATCACCCGTCACTAGATATTGTTGAAAAGTCGATATTTTGTTATTTTGGCATACAAAAAGTAACTGTTTTAAATATGTTTTAGTGTCTTTCTGTTCATCTGAAAGTGTTTATTATCTTGCTGTCAATAGAGACTCACTGAGCCATCGGATTTCATCAAAAATATCTTAATTTGTGTCCTGAAGATGAATGAAGGTCTTACGGGTGTAGAACGACATGAGGGTGAGGAATTAATGACAGACTTTTCAGTTTTTGGGTGAACTAACACTTTAACAATGTAAAGAATTTGCATAATTCCAGCCTATGATCTTCATTGGCTGTCGGTGAACAACATTTACTTTGATCCTCAAACCTAGTTGTAGTTGTGACGGGAAGAGTTTGGTTCGTGGTGTTTGTGTCAGATATGAAATTCAGATCTGGTAATGGACGTTTGGTTTCCGACACATGCTGTAAGTTGTAGACCAATCACAACGGACTTGGTCATCTGACCAATCAGAGCAGAGTAGACCAATCACAACAGACTGGGTTAGGGTAGATTCTGTAATTTTCCTGTTTATGGCTGTGGAAGCGCTATAGAATTAAAGGTGACTTGACAATTTCCTCTGGTAACTCTTATAATAAACTGTTCAAAAAAGTTCTATATGTCTTAAAATGACTCTGTCGTTGCTATGCAACCGTGAACTGCGCTCTCCACGACATCGAGGAAGTTTCACCAAAGGACAAATTGATTTCCAGCCCTTGCATTTGCTTTATTACTAGAAGTATTTATGGAGATGAAATATAAAAACTACCCTGTACAGCTATGTTCAGCTATTCCGCTGAGCTTTCGATGTTTTGTTACAGAAAGCCCGAAGCCTTTGGTTCTTGTCACATGACCTGCGGTACGCTTGCGGCATTCTGAAAAGTTGAGAATTTTTCATCTCGGTACATTTGAAATGACGAATTTGAGCGCGCAAAAGATGCGATATGTGAACGGCACCTAAATATCAGGTTATTTCAAACTTTTCTACCAATAAAGTATGTTTACAAGCTGCTTAATTCATACAATTTATTTTAATTTTAAAGCAAAATGAATTACTTAAAAGTGAATGCATAAAATGATCCCAATATGGAACCCCTGAAAGGTTCTATATATGATGCGCCTGTCAGAACCCATTCTGGTTCTACATAGAAGCTTTTCTTCTAAGAGAGCAGAAGCAGCAGTGAATGATGGAGAAGAGCAGAATGAACAGAGCAAACAGAGAGTGAGTGTGAGGGTGACGTGTGTAAATCCCTCAGGATGGCTGGTGCCTGGCTGCCCGTAGGAGCGCTTGATCCCACCGTCAGGAGCGGGACGTCCCTCTCAGGTTGCTTCCCTCCCCTTAAAACACACACAAACACAGAGCGAGTCCTGCGGGAGTTCCCAGCGAGCCTCGGTGTCGCTGTCTGACACACACACACACAGCCGCATGGGGCCCAATATCTCCACATGACAACCAGAGGAATGCCTCTCTCTCTCTCTCTCTTGCTCAGTCCCTTTCTGAGTTTGCAGTTCAGGGATACCAGACAAATTATGCTTAATGGCCGCCGCTGCTGCGCTCGGGGAACGACGGCTCTGGTGCCACTGCCAAAAGCGCTAAATGCAAACCACGGCGAGAACACACACGAGAGGAGAGGAGATAAACGACGAGAAAAACGCATAAGAATGCAGGAATTCTCATCAGAAAACTTAACAGAGAGCTCAGTTACTGGGCGTTTCATTTAAGCATCAACTTTCTGCTAAAACGCCATGAGAGAAATAAAAAAGGCCCAAATGCGTCCACATGCAGAAAGAGTATAGAGCTTTTAAATGAATCTGAAATGTGAGATTACTGGGGGTTTTTTCTTAGAAAATTGTTGAGGAGTCTCAATTTGTACTCTTGTTTCTCATAGACTTCAATGAGATTAAATAGTGTGACATTAAAGAGACCTTGTGTGATTTTTCTGATTTTTTCTGGCTCACATATGAGGAATATTTTGATTTAGAAAGAAGAAAGCTGAAATTTCATTATTTTAATATTTCTATTGACTCAATAACCTAAAAGAACAATAATTATAAAATATAATAATTAACGTGGAAGGTTCAAATTACTCAATTACCCCCAAAAACGATAAGTTAAGATAAAAAAAGACAAAAATAACAAAATGAATAAACTTAAAGTGTGAAAATAGAAAAATAAAATCTAACTCAAATTGTTATTATTATGTACATTTTACATAACCCAAAAATTCTTCACAAAACTTTTTTATATTATTCCTGTGGAAGCTTCAAACTATTCAATTAACCAAAAAAGAAAAGATTAAGTTAAGATAAAAAAATAAATAAAATAAAAAGGAATAAAATAAAATAATTCCTGTGGAAGATATAAAAAATACTATATATATATATATATATATATATATATATATATATATAGATAGATATATATATAGATATATATATATATATTATGATAATAATTATATTATATTATAATTAAATAATTAAATTATAATAAAATGCTCATTGAGACTGTTTGGTGGTTTGGTCTGATCACCTCCATCAGGTATTGAAACTGTTTTTGCCACAGTGAGAGCTAACAAAAGCTGCTTACCACTTTAACAGAAGAAGACATCAGCTTCATTTACTATGCATGTTTTTGTTCCTCCAAAATTTGCATTGCTAGACCTGAAGAATGCAAACTGCTCACCAAAGGCAATTTCTGTGGAGACAAGCAGCAATGATGAACGCATTACACTAGAACAGGTCAATTATAGTCATAAATATTGGTTCACTTATGTAAGACAGCCTAGATCGCTTTCATAACAATTGCAAATCGAATCAACCGAACCCCAGACCACTGCTTTCAGATGGACCTGCCACTGCATATTACAAAATAACTCAAACCAGTCTGATGAGCCAAACGTGAAAAATAAAGTAAACAATAATAATAATTAATAAATAAATAAAATTTCGAAGGAAGGCTCAAACTTCTCAATCTCAAAAAATATATGAATAAGTTTCTGAGGAAGGCTCAAATTACTTAAGCTCAAAAATAAAATATAATAACATTTTGTGGAGATAAAAAGCAATAAGAAATGCAAATTTATATTTAAAAAAAAAATGCAATTTCCGTGGAAGGTTCAAACTACTCAATTACCTGCAAATAAATAAATCAAAAATAAGTCAATATATATATAAAATAAATTAATATATTTCTGTGAAAGGGTCAAACTACTTAATTGCAAAATAAATAAAATTAAATTAAATTAAATTAAATTAAATTAAACATTATACTACAACAGCTCAATAATACATCCAAAACTGTGGTTCACTTCTGCAGGACAGTCTACATAGCTTTCATAATTAATTTGATTAGATTTGCAGTTAGAAAAACTTTGACATCAATTGTGCACTAAAACGATCCAAAAACGCTGAGGTAAACCTGAACCCTAAAGTCCCTTCAAACTGCACATCTTGGTCCCAGCGTCACTCCTGAGTCTAAAATCAGAGGGATGAGGAGAAGAGAGACTGGAGTCCGTGTGATTGATCCCAGAGGAGATCTCCTCTCACCCTTCCTCTCCTCTCCTGTCAGCCCGGTATGCGCTGCAACCTGAACTCCCTCAGGAATGACGTCTCTGAAATATCCAGCCAACGCTTCGGGATGCTTGGTGCCAGGGGACGACCCTGTGTTTGACCTGCTCCTTCTCAGGCCCATTAGGTTTAACAGAAGGATGAGACAGGAAGACAAATGACTCGAGCGCAACCTTGAAAGCTTACCTCTCTTATAAACTAGACTCAAGGCTATACAGTTCTGAAGTACAAAACACTTACGCTTAAAATCACCACTAATACAGCAGGAATAAACTGTGTGACATACAAGTTGCATCTATGCATGCTCGCAGGTCGCATATTGTTCATGAAATTACTACTTTTATTCAGTTAGGAATACATTAAAGCTGCAATATGTAAAATGTTTGCAAAATATCCCAAAACCACTGGACCAGTGTTATATATTTTATTTAGTTGAGTACTTACAATAACCCAAAACTAAAGATCAAATCGTTTCTGCATCATACAATACGTTTTAAAATTTTCTAATATTACCGCAGTGTGAACAAGTGTCTCACAGAGTAACGTTATAACGTCATAAATGTATCTAATATGATAAACAGAGCTGTGTTTCCTCATACTCATGACCGGAGAAGCGGAAGCGGCGACTGTGGCATAATAAAAGTCCCGCTGCTCTCGAGGCGTGCGTTCGTCTCTCATTATCAATCGCTCCAGAGCCTCGTTCAGCTAATCGCTTCCATGAACACAATTTCTGCCCGAGTCCCATCCTGATTCTTTTCCAGTGTAGAACGTGAAGGTGGAAGACCACATGTCCCAAGATTCCTCGCTTAAACTTGCTGTCATCAAGCTACGGCTTTGTTTTGAATAGGCGACATCTAGTGGACGGAAAAAAACTACATACTGGACCTTTAAATTCATCAAAGACACAAAAGATGAACATGATGAGTTGAATCAACTCCACAGCAACAACATAAATTTATCCCCTAACCGTTCAGAAACATCCAGTTTCATTCTAAAAGTTGTAACTTCTTCCTGAGTCTCTCCATCAGTGTCTGACTTCGGTTTGAACAATGTAAGGCTGAACACCGTTATCAATTTGGCTGCGTGAGATTCTCCAGCTTTGTTGTTGTTGAGCAACCGAAGCGTGAGCTGTTAAAGCGCCGCCGTCTTCTGGAAAGGGGGCGGGAGCAGCAGCTCATTTGCATTTAAAGAGACACACTGTGTTTTTGCTGTGGGGTACTTTGAGATGAAACTTTTTTAAACATTTTTCAGAAAACAAAACTTAATATATGTCAAGTCATTTTCTATATCAAGTAAATGTATCTTGATTTAAGAATGTTTAGATACTTGTACTGGAAAACACTACTAAGTAAGTCCACTTTTCCTCAGCTGATACTCCACATTCTGACCGGACTTTGCATTCTAATCTGTTCTTCATATGAACTAGTTTATGACCCCACTCTGCTCTCTATGTAGCTTTAAACTCAGTGAGATGCGTTCAGAAACACTGGGCTTCAGATCCAAGATCAAGCTGCTGGGTTATTAATGAAAAACAGGGTGACGGGTGTTCGTGCCCATATGGATCCACACAGGAGCCGTACCACTGGCCGTCTCTCTGATCTCAGAACAGAACATTTACCCCTAAATAAATACAATCAGATGTTATGTATCATGCATATGGAAAGAATAGGACACCATCAGCTTCATAGACTCACTGTAATATAAATGCTGTCTGACTCTAAAGACTAAAGAACATTACTAAGGCTTCATATGCTATTACTTTATTGCAGGATTTGTTGAGAAGCGGCATTTCAAAAATTGATTTCGCCTCAAATCCATATAGAATACTTGGAATGAAGCACACAAGTCACATACGTAGACTATAAATCAGATGGGGAGGATAAGTAAATGAGTGAAATAATGCTTTAAAAAGGGGATAAATTAAAGGGGACATATAATGAAAATTTGACTATAATAGGGTCCCCATCTACTAGAAAATGTGAAAAGGGACAACCCACTAACTTTGTTTTGGCAAGCTTTTCTCTGCTAGCTTGTGAAGAACCGGGCCGCTCAGATGTTCCCCTTGTGACGTAGGAAGGGGATCTTATTATAATATTACCGCCCCACCCAAGGCGTAGCCATTTTGTTTTCACATGTGACGACGGTGTGCCAGTTTTAAGGCCATGGCAAAAGTTCAAACGACTGTTCTGTCGTTGGCTGCACAGATGAGCACTGAGCACTATTTAGAGTCTTGTTAGTTTGGATAGCCTGCAAGTTGATCCTGGCACGCTTGATTGCTAAAAAACGAGCCTTTCTGTCTGAGCGATATTTTGGAAAATACATTAGACAATTCATTGCAATTGATAGCCTTTGTTAGCTGGGGATTTATGGCTCCGTTTGGCAAACAGGTATTTAAAAAGATTAACATGATGGCACATGCTAGTCGATGAGTTGAATCAACTCCACAGCAACTATATAAATTTATCCATTAACCACTAAAAGTTGTAACTTCTTCCTGAGTCTCTCCATCAGTGTTGACTCCGGTTTGAACAATGTAAGGCTGAACACTGTTATCATTTTGGCTGCGTGAGATTCTCCAGCTTTGTTGTTCTTGAGCAACTGAAGCGTGAGCTGTTCTAGAAAGGGGGCGGGAGCAGCAGCTCATTTGCATCTAAAGGGACAAACTTCATGTTTTTTTCTCACACCCAAATAGGGGCAAATTTGACAAGCTATAATAAATGATCTGTGGGGGATTTTGAGCTGGAACTTCACAGACACATTCTGGGGACACTGGAAACTTACATTACATTTTGTAACAGGGGTCGTCTTTAAGTGCCTTGAAACGTGCAGCATTATTCAATGTGTTGATTTATTTTCCATAATTTCCAGTGAAACAGGAAGACAGGGTGGGATTTATCTAACAGCTTTCCCCCCCTTTTTTTAAATAGCCAATAGCATTTAGTATATATCTCATGGCTCGGCCAGAGCTGTTGAGCTTGGTAAAGCCTCAGTTTTCTCCTGATCTCCTCCATATCGCTTTAAAATACAGTATTTAGTGCAGAATTCAAATGTGTCTGATACGTGTTATGGTCTACACGACTGAAGCGTATGATCTGCTCTGTGCTCTAGTGTCTCTGGACGCACAACAGCGGTTTGCGTGACACTAACGTGAAACCAGACTTCATTTGCCTCAATGGGAAGCATATTTACTCTGACTGAATCGTTCTCTAAATGTGCCATTTAGAAAATGGTGAACGTGACCGATTTCAGCCGCCGCTTCAGTGTCTATTTATAATGTAGGGGGCGGGCCGCTTTAGATTCTAGAGAGCATTTGATTGTACAGAAAATCTGATGAGAAGCTGAAGTGCAGCACGATGTCCTCAAAATCACTGATTCATATTGGACGGAAGTGAGAGACTGTAAGTTTTGAATACTGATAACTTCTAAATGTGAATTTTGTCACTGTTTTGGAGCTTATAGATATCAGTAAGGCTAACATAATCATACTAAAAGCCAAAAAAAATTCAATTTTGATTTAATTGGGATTTATTGGAACAAATTTAAACGCAAAAACTTCCTGTCAACAAATTCTTAATTTCATCAAACGACTCTAGACACGTTTCTGCATGAAACACTTTAAAGGAAAAGTTTGGCTAAGAATGTAAATAGTTCCATTATTTATTCACTCTCATGTTTTTCAAAACCAGGTGCTCAGCATTTACAAAATAAAAGTCCCGCTTATGTGACTTATCAGCCGAACAGAAAAAACAGCCATATATCATTCCATTTCTATTGGCCTAGGCAATATATTGATCAGCCACTATTATGGCTCACATATCGAGAGTCTTAAGTCATTCACAAACTATATTAAATGATGTGGCCGAAATGTTGTTCTGAAGTCTAAGTGTGCATAAAACTCTCTTTCAGTCATCTGCTAATAAAACGGGCTCTATTTCCACCTCCTCGGTCTCCTTTTCAAATCAGCAGTGTCCTTCATCCTCTGTGCTCACTACAGGCTTTGATTTATAAAGGGCAGACAACAGACTTTATGAGAGATTGAATTTTCCAGTCATAATCCTTCTGTACAATCCACCGACTGTATTCCAGAAATCACACACACACATCTGTTTTAGCACTCACCCTGCCAGCTTTGACTGACAGAGCCGTTGGTACCAGGGAAACCCATCAAACTCTATTCTGAAGAAACGTCTCTCTGATCCAGGCGGGGGACTATGAAAACGCTTGCGGTGAGGAGGAGAGACTTCTGCTTAAAATATCACTGCTCGCAAATGGAGGCCTCGAAATCAACCTACCAATCGTGAGTTTCTGAAAATACCCACACAGGTCAAGGAGCAGACTGCTCCGGCCACTGAACATGCGATGGACGGGACCGCGAGCGGACCACCCAACCGCTGGCGGGTCTCTGAGGAACAGCCGTCACTGACAGATTCAACAGTAACACGCACCTTTACCTCACAATGATGAGAAGCAGCAGCCAGAGAGACAGTCCGCAACATCACTGTCCATCCCAACCCTCAATAAAACCTCATAATCAGGGACTGAAATCTGTCAATGGCAAGTGATCTGTCAAAACTGACCAGACCTATAGATAGATAGATAGATAGATAGATAGATAGATAGATAGATAGATAGATAGATAGATAGATAGATAGATAGATAGATAGATAGATAGATAGATAGATAGATAAGAAATATTAGACAGACAGACAGACAGACAGACAGACAGATAGACAGATAGATAGATAGATAGATAGATAGATAGATAAGAAATATTAGACAGACAGACAGACAGACAGACAGACAGACAGATAGATAGATAGATAGATAGATAGATAGATAGATAGATAGATAGATAGATAAGAAATATTAGACAGACAGACAGACAGACAGACAGACAGACAGACAGACAGACAGACAGACAGATAGATAGATAGATAGATAGATAGATAGATAGATAGATAGATAGATAGATAGATAGATAGATAGATAGATAGATAAGAAATATTAGACAGACAGACAGACAGACAGACAGACAGATAGGTAGATAGATAGATAGATAGATAGATAGATAGATAGATAGATAGGTAGGTAGGTAGGTAGGTAGATAGATAGATAGATAGATAGATAGATAGATAGATATAGATAGATAGATAGATAGATAGATAGATAGATAGATAGATAGATAGATAGATAGATAGATAGATAGATAGATAGACAGACAGACAGACAGACAGACAGACAGACAGACAGACAGACAGACAGACAGACAGGTAGGTAGGTAGGTAGGTAGATAGATAGATAGATAGATAGATAGATAGATAGATAGATAGATAGATAGATAGATAGATAGATAGATAGATAGATAGATAGATAGATAGATAGATAGACAGACAGACAGACAGACAGACAGACAGACAGATAGATAGATAGATAGATAGATACAGTTGTGTTCAAAATTATTCAACCCCCACTGAAATTGATTGTTTTGGCCGGTTTGACATTGATTTTGATCATTCAGTCATCCTGCTTACAATTAAATCAAAGAGGCACGTGTAGGTCAGACAAATATAACATAACATTTATAATGAAATAACCACAAATGTCTTTTCTCTGCTCACATCATTATCAGTTTTATTCAACCCCCAAGTGACATTCAATCTTAATACTTAGTACAACATCCTTTTACAGTTATAACAGCTTTTAAACGTGAAGCATAGCTTGACACAAGTGTCTTGCAGCGAGCTACGGGTATCTTCGCCCATTCATCATGGGCAAAAGCCTCCAGTTCAGTCACATTCTTAGGCTTGCGCACTGCAACTGCTTTCTTTAAGTCCCACCAGAGGTTCTCAATCGGATTTAAGTCTGGTGACTGCGATGGCCATTTCAAAATGTTCCAGCCTTTAATCTGCAACCATGCTCTAGTGGACTTGGAGGTATGCTTGGGATCATTGTCCTGTTGAAAGGTCCAACGTCTCCCAAGCCTCAGGTTTGTGACGGACTGCATCACATTGTCCTCCAATATCTCCTGGTACTGAAGAGAATTCATGGTACCTTGCACACGCTGAAGCTTCCCAGTACCTGCAGAAGCAAAACAGCCCCAAAGCATGATTGACCCCCGCCATGCTTCACAGTAGGCAAGGTGTTCTTTTCTTCATAGGCCTTGTTCTTCCTCCTCCAAACATAGCGTTGATCCATGGGCCCAAACAGTTCTAATTTTGTTTCATCAGTCCACAGAACACTATCCCAAAACTTCTGTGGTTTGTCCACATGACTTTTGGCATACTGCAGTCGACTCTTCTTATTCTTTGGAGACAGCAAGGGGGTGCGCCTGGGAGTTCTGGCATGGAGGCCTTCATTACGCAGGGTGCGCCGTATTGTCTGAGCGGAAACTTCAGTACCTACATCTGACAAATCTTTTCTCAGTTCCTCAGCAGTCACACGGGGACTTTTCTCCACTCTACGCTTCAGGTAGCGCACAGCAGTCGAAGTCAGCATCTTCTTTCTGCCACGACCAGGTAGCGTTTCAACAGTGCCCTTTGCCTTGAATTTGCGAATGATGCTTCCTATGGTGTCTCTTGGTATGTTTAACATCTTTACAATCTTCTTATAGCCATTGCCCTTCCTGTGAAGAGTAATCACCTCTTCTCTTGTCTTCCTGGACCATTCTCTTGACTTCACCATGTTTGTAACCACACCAGTAAATGTCTAGAAGGAGCTGAGTATCACAGTCATTTTAAAGCTGCCTAATTGGTGCTTATTAGGCTTTATTGCTGCTCCCTGACATCCACAGGTGCTTTCAATACCTGATTGAAAACACTTCAATGGACCTCTGTTCTTCAGAGTGGTAGTCTTTAAGGGGTTGAATAATTGTGTCAATGAAGAATTCACAAAAGAAACATTTACTACTGTATTACAAAACCAATTGATGTCATTTTAGTTACATATGCTTCTTTAAGAAGTCCTTGTAGGATTTCATTCTGAATTCAATTACAAATGTACTCTAAATTCTCTAAAACCATTTACAGCATTGGGGGGTTGAATAATTTTGAACACAACTGTAGATAGATAGATAGATAGATAAGAAATATTAGATGGACAGATAGATAGATAGATAGATAGATAGATAGATAGATAGATAGATAGATAGATAGATAGATAGATAGATAGATAGATAGATAGATAGATAGATAGATAAGAAATATTAGACAGACAGACAGACAGATAGATAGATAGATAGATAGATAGATAGATAGATAGATAGATAGATAGATAGATAGATAGATAGATAGATAGATAAGAAATATTAGACAGACAGACAGACAGACAGGCAGATAGATAGATAGATAGATAGATAGATAGATAGATAGATAGATAGATAGATAGATAGATAGATAGATAGATAGATAAGAAATATTAGACAGACAGACAGACAGACAGGCAGATAGATAGATAGATAGATAGATAGATAGATAGATAGATAGATAGATAGATAGATAGATAGATAGATAGATAGACAGAGACAGATAGATAGATAGATAGATAGATAGATAGATAGATAGATAGATAGATAGATAGATAGATAGATAGATAGATAGATAGATAGATAAGAAATATTAGACAGACAGACAGACAGACAGACAGACAGACAGACAGACAGACAGACAGATAGATAGATAGATAGATAGACAGACAGACAGACAGACAGACAGACAGACAGATAGATAGATAGATAGATAGATAGATAGATAGATAGATAGATAGATAGATAGATAGATAGATAGATAGATAGATAGATAGATAGATAGATAGATAGATAGATAGATAGATCTTTTTCTCAGGCAAAAATCTGAGAAGCAGGAGATCTTGATCTCCACTTAATATCACATTAATCAGATTTTCAACAGAAGTTTGCAAACATGACCCGAGCACAGAAGCTCAGGTCACTGTACTGTAAGTCGCCTCCACCATCACGAACCCATAAAAACATTGTAGCTGACATGCCAACCAGCGCTGCCACCGTCTCTGAGCTCGTCCCAAAGCAAACACCCACAGACACGCGCTCTGCCCTCGGAAAAAACCCGCAGACAGCCACACACACGGCATATGCGTACTCAATAAACACACACACAGACTATGACCGTCCTATAAACACCGCTTCTGTCATACACACACACTATACGGCCGTTTTATAAACACGTTGAATATTCTCAATGCCGTGAAGCCACACAGACGGCTGGAGGTCTGGACTCGACCGCAAGTGTGAACACAGACGGTCAGCCGCGACGATTTGATCTCTGCCCCTTCCATAAACCCTCACGCGACCACAGACCCAACCTGCCCTTCACAGACACAAACCGAAGCACTAAATGAACACACACGCAGTCGAAGGCCTGGACGCTAAGCCTTCACAGAGCCAGAGAGAGATATCTGGCTACCTCTGTGTCTGATTCCTGCTTTAAAGCCTGGGACGCCAGCTTACCTTCCTCTCGAGTCTGTGTCGTGGCTTCCTTCATCCGAGTCTCGATCTAGTGTGAACATGGACTGTTCCCTCGAGTCACTTTGTCTCTTGAAGTGATGACAAAGAGGCTAAAGTGACTTTTTCTGCAGGTTTAATATCATAAAAGGCGTCAGATGTTGCTCGTTCTTACCTCAGAAGACTTCATGGAGATCTCGGGAATTCAAATATCACCGTAGGCTAAAATTGGGACAATAGTTTGCATATTGTTAATGAATTCTCTGCCTGAATTAGTGAACGGACACTTTAGCTCACTGTATTTTAGTGCACCATTTAAATTAAATGAAAATATATAGAGATCATTTAATAATAATAGATTGTATTATTATTATTATTATTATTATTATTATTATTATTTATTATTATTATTATTTATTACTAATACAATCATTTAAAAGAACAACAACTTTTATTGTCTTACTATTATTATTAAAAATAATTTCATCACTTACATTGCAACTTTCACTTAAAATAGAGGTATGATCCAGGAAAATAAAAAAATAACAACGACATGTAAGGAAAATAAAATAATAAAATAAAATAAAATAAAAAACGAAAAAAAAATGACAAAAGCACTTAAAAGCACATAACAAAATTAAACTACACTTAAAAAAAAATGAAAATATAAAAATAAAAGTTATTAAAATTAAATTGCACCTTTTACATAACCCAAGGATGCTTCACGAAAAAAAAAAATGAAATGGAATAAAATAAAACTAATAATAATGACAAACGCACACAAAATTAAACTAAATTTAAAATGATGACTTAAAATTGAAAAATAAATGTTCATTCAAATTATTATTATTATTAAAGAGCTCCTTTTACATAACCCAAGGATGCATCACCAAAAATAAAATAAAATAACAAAATAAAACATACAAAAAATGAATTAAATGACAAAATCATTATTATTATTATTATTAAACAGCACCTTTTACGTACCAAAAATGAAATAAAATATATTAAAATAAAATAAAGCAAAACAAAACATACAAAAACAATAATAAAAATGGCACATATAACAAAATTAAGCAAAATGAAAACTGAAAATATAAAAATAAAAGTTCATTCAAATTATTATTATTATTATTATTATTATTATTATTATTAAATAGCATCTTTTACAGA
This sequence comes from Opsariichthys bidens, assembly GCA_037194245.1. Lineage (NCBI taxonomy): Eukaryota > Metazoa > Chordata > Actinopteri > Cypriniformes > Xenocyprididae > Opsariichthys > Opsariichthys bidens. The sequence continues at coordinate 32,035,005 of CM074277.1, read as the reverse complement.
CCAAAAATAAATCATCTTCAGATCTCTGAGTTTTGACTGAAACTTTGGTATCTCGGCAAATCGGGTCACAGTTTGAAACATTTGACATGAAACACTAGGTTCTTTTGTAAGTAAAAGCATCCATTCACACTTCAATCTCTTTGATTCGATGAAATACCCAAGAGATTGTTTGCTTTTTGTTTCCTACAATATTGCACAAATAGATTCCATTGCAATATTATCATTTTCTTTTTAAAAGACGTCCGTAAACATTACCCAATCTACTCGCTGAAGCTCTGCAAATTTATGGGTTTCGGTTTCACAGTCTGGGTCTTCTCAGAAAAGCTAGGAAATCTCTTTCTCTGTCTTTCGTTCGAGGCCAAGGCTACCAGTCATTCATCCCGTCTGTCCCTTAAATATGTCGTGTGGCGTATTAGTGGCAGAGACAATGGACTCAATCAGTCTGAATTCCACGGAGCTCTGCTGTTTTCCAAAGGAAACAAATTTATCTGAACACACGGCACATGTCACATATCAGAGCTGCTTCACTCACAGGCCTTTCCAATCTGCATCTGCTGCCAGAGCCTTTCAGCGCTCGTTATATGATGAAAACCATGAAGGCAAGATTTTTCTTTACTTCTTTATGCGTTTTCTCTCCAATAAAAATCCCTGTTTGTAATAATATGATACAAAACAGTCGCTTTTTGCTTTGAAGTTAACATGAAATCAAAACTGACCCCATTTACTTTCTTAATACGCATTGCAACAGTTCAAAAACACTGCTAACAATTGCCAAGATTTTAGAATGGCTGAACTGTAGTCATTTGATATATATGTATATGGCAGGGGCACATTATCCTGCTGAAAGAGCCTCCAGGAAATACCATGAAAGGCTGTTCATGGTCTGCAACAATGCTTAGGTAGGTGGTACGTTGGCAGGACCCAAGGTTTCCCAGCAGAACATTGTCCAAAGCATCACTTGCCTTCTTCGCACGTCCCACTGTTGGCGCTTTCGGTGGACGAGGGTCAGCATGGGCACCCTGACGGCTATGTGGCACTGTGTGTTCTGACACCTTTCTATCAGAACCAGCATTAACTTCTTGAGCAGTTTGAGCTACAGGAGCTCGTCTGTTGGATCGGACCACACGGGCCTTCGAGTCTCGGCCGCCCATGACCCTGTCGTCGGTTCACCACTGTTCCTTCCTCAGATCACTTTTGATAGACACTGACCACTTCAGACCGGGAACATCCCACAAGAGCAGCAGTTTTGGAGATGCTCTGACCCAGTCGTCTAGCCATCACAATTTGGCCTTCAAACTCGCTCAAATCCTTCCGCTTGCCCATTTCTCCTGCTTCTAACATCAACTTTGAGTACAAAATGTTCACTTGCTGCCTAATATATCCCACCTACTAACAGATGAAGAAGAGATAATCAGTGTTATTCACTTCACCTGGTCATAATGTTATGCCTGATCGGTGTATATACAATTGACTAAACTTGATTTAAATCAGTTCATGTGAGTATACAGCGGTTCAACCTTAATGTTATGGGCCGTGTGGAGTGGTAGGGGAGTCGGCTTGGTAATCAATCATCAGAAGGTTTCGATTCACACACACACCGAGGAGGAGTGGTGGTGGGGTGTGTGATGAAGCACACTCTCTCCATCAATACCATGAAAGTGAAAAAAGTCCTGAGCACAGACAACCTACCCTAATTGCTGCCCCCCTTAAAAGTCGCTTTGATAAAAAGCGTCTGCTAAATGATGAAAATGAAAAAAATGAAAATGTTACGAAGCGTCAAGTACTTTATGTGTGCCAAAAAAAAAAAAAACTAACGACTTTATTCAATAATATCTAGTGATGGACGATTTGGATTTGGATTTGGAGCGCCAAAGTCAATAAACGAGGCTTCGTTACGGCATAAGTGATTCACAATATCAATAGTGCACGTGATTTTGGCAGTTTGATACGTGAACTGAACCACTGATTCCAAACAAAATAGTTTTAAAGTTCTAAGCGGTGTTTTGAATCGCTAGATATTGTTAAATAAAGTCGTAATTTAGTTTTTTTGGCGCACAAAAAGCATTCTTGTTGTTTCATAACATTAAGGTTGAACCACTGTACTCACATGAACTGTTTTAAATATGTTTTAGTATGGGTGTTTGAAAGTGTAAATTAACTTTCTATCAATAGAGACTCACTGAACCAATGGATTTAATCAAAAATGTCTTAATTTGTGTTCTGAAGATGAATGAAGGACGTACAGGTGTAGAACGACATGAGGGAGAGCAATTAATGAGAGAAATGTTATTGTTTGGGTAAATTAACCCTTTAATAAAGTCTTAAACATGGATATATTTTTCTTACAAAACCCATCGCTTCTATTCAGACGGCCTTTATTAACCCACTGGAGCCGTATGGATTCTTTTTCAAGATGAATGGATGTGCTTTTTTTGGCTTGAAAACCTTAACAACCGTTATAAAGCTTGGAAGAGCCAGGATATTCTTCAATATATCTCCACTTGTGTTCGTCTGAAAGAAGATAGTCATACACACCTATAAGATGACTTGAGGGTGAATTATCAGGGGGAAATTTCCATCCCTTTAAGGGAACTTCTGTCAGATCCATCACATACAGAACCTTCTAGGGGTTCCCATCCTGGCATCATTTTATGGATTTAGTTTTAATTCATTCATTAGCAACCACCCAGAACACCATAGCTTGACATCACTTTTGGATAGTGGCAGTTAGACAAGCTTCACTAAATCAAGAGTGTGAAGTTCCACCAGTCCATACTAGAATGGATGTGATGATGATGATGATGATGATGATGATGATGGTTGTCTCCCCGAACAATAACGCATTTGTGCCCCGAACCACCCACCCTGGCTCATTTTCCCTTCTTACTCACTGAGCTTAAAACAAATTGTGAAACCACATGTTCAAATATACAATACATATTCCCTGACTAAATATTGATGAATCCGTCTCTATCGCACACGTGAGTGTGTGTGTGTGTGCGTGAAGCAACAGAAGGAGTGAGTCAGTGGTTTCTAGAGCCGGACTCAAACCCCCTGGTGCTGCACGTCCCGCCAAATGAGAAATGGGCTTTTCCACATTGATTTATGTCCGTTCACACTGACCTACACGATCCCGTATAGACGGGCGTCTTCACATTTGAGTAATTACGAGATCAAACCGGCCCTTTTCCCCCAGTTGTTTTGTGTGAAAATGACATTGAAGAATACGCTGCAGTATTTCGTCGCGTTACGATTTTAATAAACGACCTTCGGGAGCCAAGAAACCGCCAGGCTCCAGTAAGACTAATATTGCAGTGTAAATGACCCAGAGAAATCACAGACAACCCCTGTTGAAAAGACACCAGAGATAACAGCAGCTGGTATATAACACGAGGACCCGGGCTCACACTCCTAAAAATAATAATAAAAATAATAATAATAGGCCCATTTCTCCCCTCTCCGGAGAATCAAGATAAATCTGAAGGGTGGTTTCTTCAGAGAGACGGCTTTCCACTTCCACAAATATATGTGAGTCAGGTAAATCAATGCTTGAGAAATTGCAAATTTCCTGTGATGGCAAACTTGTAACTTTCTAGGCCAAGTAGAGTCTGAAACAGAGATTTTGCAATTATTGCATGAGCAAATTGAAATTGCACGTTTGGGGTCAGTAAGGAAAAAACGAACGCTTCTATTCAGCAAGGATGCATGAAATTGATCGAAAGCGACAGTAAAGACATTTATGATGTTACAAAAGATTTCTGTCTCGGATAAATGTTGTTGTTTTTTTATCTTTCTGTTCATCAAAGAATCCTGAAAAGGTTATGTGAAGCAGCACAACAGTTTTCAATGTTGATAATAATCAGAAATGTTTCTTGAGCATCATTAGAATGGATCATGTGACACTGAAGACTGGAGTAATGATGCTGAAAATTCAGCTTTGATTACTGGAATAAATTATATGTTAACATATATTCACATAGACAACAGCTATTTTAAATGGTAAAAATATTTCACAATTTTACTGTTTTTACTGTAATTTGGATCACATAAATGCAGCCTCGGTGAGCAGAAAAGACTTTAAAACATTTTAAAAAATGACAGAATGTTAACTTTTGAACGGTAGAGGATATATGAAAACTATTTTTATATTGTATTCTAAAATGTAAGAATGCATTCGGATGTTGTTTGTGAAATGTTTTAATGTAAGCTGTTACAACTTAGCTAAACTCATATTTGAGTTGCACAGATTGAGCTGAGTTTACTCAAAAAAGGCCAAAGTGAAGTTTACGTATTTACACTGTACCGTTGTCAAGTATGGAGGACCAGGAGTGCCACATTAAAATAAAACGATGAATCAATTAATTCATTTAATAATTCACACATAAAAATGTAAATAAATAAATCACTTTTAAATAGGCAAATAAATAGACGCATTTAAAGTTGTTTATTAAATTCCTGTTTTTAAACGTAGATTAATAGAACAATAAAAAAATACATTTGTAAATCATTTTAAATCTCTTTTTAAATCGCCTTTTAAATGGCTTTTTAAAACGCTTTTAAAAAAAAGGATTTGTCAATTGCTTTTCTCTCTCGGTTTGCCAAATGCTTTTCTTCATCCATTTGTCAATCGAGTGCTAAAATGCCATTGGACAGTACACACGTGGGAGCAACCAATCAGCTTTCGCCTCCATTTGAAGAGCCGACCCTCTCTAGAAGAGTTCGAGCAACGCGATCACGCAAAGTGTCAGGCGAATCTGAACGTGTTTGGAGAGGTTATAATGGTTTTCGTCGGACTGTCCTCAGCGACACAACAACATACATCCTGCTGTCTCTTCTGCCGGTACATCAACGACTGGTGTTGTTCGAGAACGCTTGGAAGTTCAACCGTAGCGTGAGGGCCGCGGAGTCGCTGAATGACCTCAAACTGAACCCAAATCCTTCCATTTATTGTACAAGCACAATTATCCGCGGCGTTAGCCACGTCTTCCCTCAACTGAAAAACTCTTTTACATATAAAATGATAATCGAGAGGAGAATTTCTTTCGCAAAAATCAGCTAAAGCTAACAAATCATCTACAATACTTCTAAAAACACATTTAGCATTCTCCTGACATCGCGTTGCTCGAACTCTTCTAGAGAGGGTCGGCTCTTCAAATGGAGGCGAAAGCTGATTGGTTGCCCCCACGTGTGAACTGTCCAATGGCATTTTAGCACTCGATTGACAAATGGATAAAGAAAAGCGTTTGGCAAACCGAGAGAGAAAAGCAACTGGTAAATCCTTTTTTTTAAAAGCGATTTAAAAAGCCTTTTAAAAAGCGATTTAAAATGATTTACAAATGTATTTTTTTATTGTTCTATTAATCTACGTTTAAAAACAGGAATTAAATAAACCACTTTAAATACGTCTATTTATTTGCCTATTTAAAAGTGATTTATTTATTTACATTTTTATGTGTGAATTATTAAATGAATTAATTGATTCATCGTTTTATTTTAATGTGGCACTCCTGGTCCTCCATAGTCAAGCGTCTCTTTCTGTTAGTCAGTCTGAGTGTGTGTGTGTGTGTGTGTGTGTGTGTGTGTGTGTGTGTGTGAGAGATATACTGGCAGTGCTGTTTAATAACCACAATTAAACCAATTACAAACACAAACACACTGTTCCAAGAAATTCCCATCTAAACACCTCTTGGGAATCTGTGCTAATTTTAAAAGTAAAGACAAAAAAATAGAGAGTGAGACATTGGCAAATGACGGCAGTGATGGTTCTTACACACAAAAAACCGGCTGAAATATTTTCGTTGTTGAATGGGCAGAAATATTTTCACATCATTAGTTGATCAGACCTACAGAAGATGAACTGAAACAGCAACCCAATAGTGCTCTGAAAGGGTTAAATCTCTGTCATAATGAATGATAACGCTAAAGGACTGCGATCTAAATGTTAAAACATGCAGGAACATTTAAATATGCAATTATACGTATTTTATTTTATTTTTGAACATTTATTAGTTAAAAAACTGATCAATATCCAATATGGGATATTCATATTGTATAAAGGCTGGACTGAATTCTTATATATATATATATATATATATATATATATATAAACAGTATATATATTTTTTTAATCTTTTTAAAAATATTTTCAATCATTTAGCATGATAAATATAAATTTTTGCATTATTAAATATTTTTAACATTAAATAACACATTATATTAATTATATATATATATACAAGAAACTAGCAAACTATTTTAATAAGTAATATTAATATAATGTTGTTTAGTTTATTCTTTAGTTCATTATTTACATTTTATAAATGGTTTACTTTATTTTATATATATATATATATATATATATATATAATATAAAGAATATCAAAATGACTAAAATTCTGTTTTCATCAATCAGCATTCAGGAAACATCCATGTGACTTTGAACTCTGATTAACATCAAACAGTTAGCCTAATACTTTTGCTAAACGATCAATCACTAAATAATATTTACAGAAACCCTCTTCATTACTCAGTGTGGACAGAAGGCTTCAGATGTTTGTTTGCTGATTTAAAGAGCGTGCTTTGGCGTCTATACATCTTAGCTGAGCTACAAAACGATTATTGTGAAAATCTCCATGCAGACGTTGTTTGTTTGTCTGCAGATCAGCGTGTGTAAATGATCCGAGATGAGTTTATAACGGATCTGCAGCCGGAACCTGATCTTCTTTAAGATGCTTCATAAATAAAGGCTTAAGCTGGTCCTGAGAGGCCGGTGCTCAGGGTTTATGGGTGTAATCGTGAAGCCGTTGGTGGCTGGTCACGGTGCGTCAAGGTCCGGCGCTGGGGTTTACTAGCTGCCGGACGGTTTATTGAATTCCAGTTCAATTCACAGACAGCTTCACTGTCGGCTCCAACCTGAGTACACTCAATAACAAACAGACACGTAGAGCTGTTTACAGTCTGAGCTCTCACACAACACAAACCCCCATCCTCACGCTCTCACACGTCCTTCAAGTTACACATTCAGCGCATTACACTCTGAGGATCAAAGGTTTAATGGGCTTCTATATGGTGCGTGACTCAATTTTAAAGAACCCTTCATGCAAAAAAGGCAGAAGAAATGTCTTAAATGACTGCATAATATTTCTTTCTAGTGATGAAATATACGATTCGCTTAATTCATGACATGATCCCAAGTTTGGAACTGCTAAAAGATTCTATATCGCAGATTCCACATAGAAGCTCTACTTTTCTAGGTGGATGAACTTCTGTTTATAACTCTTTCCATAAATATAAGTCTATAAGTCAATTGTATTTGACTTATGAAATGTTGACTCATACCGGGTTTACTGTCTCAATAATCATCACTAAATATTTCACGCAACTTTTAGGATTTGAATCATATTCGGTCATATTAACACTTACAGTCTTTTGTGGTTATTTAAACATTTTTTCCATTGTGTACTTCCATTGAACTTTAACCATAATATTAACTGATTGACTGAATACACACTTTTTTTTTACAGAAAAGCATACATGCACATAATCAAAACAGCTCACACTTTCAAGAAGATGTTTTCTGTCTGTAGACGGGCCAAAAAACAAGCACAACCAACCACTATGACATGACTCTTAAAGCTGTTTAAAAATATAAATATATATAATCATACCAACACAAGCATTAAAGGAGCAGCTGACCCAAAGAAAGAAGAAAAGGTTTTATATAGAATCTTACACGGTTCTTTTCAGGCGCTTCATATATAGAATCTTATGGCTTCCTCATCATTTTAAATTTTAATTTAAACGGCTCATAAACATACTTTTTCACATGGATGACCATCAGCATGACTGCATTAATCAATCATTTAAGAGATTTCTCCTAATATATGAGACCTTTTTGGCATAAAGTGATTTCATTTTTGGCTCCTTCATGGTCAAAAGTGACCAAAGCCTCGAAATGTAACTTTTTGGTTTTTCATAAAAACTAATGTAATATATTTTTGTTCAATAATATTTTTTTATTACTATTTAAACTTTTTGAGGGTATTTTATGATACCGTGCAATATATATAAAATTTTTATAATAATTTATATATTATTTTAATTATGTCATCTGGTGAGAGTAAAAATATAAATTCTCGAGTGGTTTTAAGACAATTATTTATTTTTATTAAGTTGTGGATTTGGATACTTAGACATTCTCAAATACTACTCAAGGTTTAGATTCTTTTCGTTTGAAATGTTGATTTGAAGTGTCAGTTTTTGCATTCATTTTACTAAGGTCAAGCCTGAACACAGAGGAGGCCATTTAGTTTCACATAACATCAAAATTCAATAAAAATATAACGAAAATGAACAGGTACGTTTTTACTTTAGCGTGTCACCCCTTCATTGCTTTGCACTTTTTTCTGCACAGTAGCTGATTTGTAGTTTGTACCACCGAAATATTCTCAGAACATTTCATATTGTTTCGTATTTTCCATTAATTTCCCATGTCTGTCATTTTGGGCGCGTTCACATAGCTAATGCGACAAAAGTCACAGTGTCATCTGATTCCGATCAAGCAAAAAAAAGGTAAAATTTCAAAACGTACAATTTTTCAGTCATTTTTAACCGAAGACCAGAGCGTTAAACCAAAACGCAACGTACAAACTGATATCTCTGCCTTTTGCCTGCACGCTTTTAAAACTCTAGAGAGACACATGTGAGATTAATTCAGTTCTTTTTCTCAGGAGAAACATCTGAGAAGCATGAGACTTAAGAGCCTCCATTTAATCTCATTGTGCCGTTGGAGAAACACTTGAGACATGAATGAGATCTGAGTGATTTTCCGGTGGGAAGTGTGCGTTACAGTAGCAGACGGCTGCGGTCGGAGCTCTGTAAGTAAAAACAGTCGTCTTGTGTTTTCTCCGGCCGCAGGAGTAATGATATAATGGAGGTACGAGGTCCCTGCGGGCTCCGTCCTGCAGCGTTTAACGGGACGAGCAGCAGCGACAGAGACATTCGGCTGTAATCACTTGAAATAGCTGCAATCAGACGGCGTGCCAGCTCCTATATTTTCTGCATTATGTATTTACAGAGGAGACACAGGAGAAAATGACTCTAGTAGCACATCTCAAATGACAGCCTCAAAAAAAGAGAAAAACACACACTAGATATTCAAATACAGATGCTGAGAGAGACTCTAACACCCCCTACTGGAGGAAGAAGATTCTACTTCCTCTGCCTCCTGTTTGCTACCTTAGGAACCGAATTAGAATTTAAAAGACATTCTCAATTCAATTCGGAATGGTGATGATGGTTTTCAAATTATTATAAGCAATACCTTGACCCTGTAAAGGCTGAAATATGAAAAATCGAATGTTTTGAAATGGAAAAAACGTGTTTTTGTTGAGTATCATATTTACACGTCATGCAAAATTATTCAGAGGCCCAAACTGAGCAAAATTATGAAATTGGTGCAGTTACTGATCTTTATATGGCCAAAAAATAATATGAAATTCTGATGTTTGTAATGTAAATCAATGAGATCTTTGCAACAGTATTGAGGTTGATAATGTGACGGGTCATTTTTTTGTCCTTAATTATAATAAAAAAAATAAAGATACAACATCCAAAGTATGTAAGGTAGTACAACTAGATCTCTTTTATTGAATACAAAAGGTTTAAAGGATATTTTGCTACATATAAAAGTATTTTAAAGATTTTGAAGAATCAAAAGGTCATTCGGTTTAACTGTCCAAAGGGCAATACATTTCTTATTCTGGCATGACTTTATAACATCATATATCAACATAGTGCAAAATAGAATTTAAAAGTCGCTACTTTGTTATTAGAAAGAATGTCCGGAAAATGAATTTCATTGATGTCATTTGGAGTAACCAATATAAAGGGACCATTTTGGATAAAGTCATGCGGTCAATATCATGTGACACCATTCAGACACGTGCAAAGGACCACATGGACATGAAGCAAAGTAATTAACTCTCTCTTAACTATTTGAAAAATTCATGTTTTCACTTTGTTCATATGCATGTCTCATTTGGTACAACCGCGCAAGAAAGCTAGCTAGATATCAGCCTGTTTGCACTGTTTAAAAATACCGTCATTCGGTATAACCAAAAGTGTCATTTGGTGAAACCTAATTACTTTTTTTGGTAAAAAAGTTTGTCCATCTTGTAAGCCTAAACAATGACAAAAGCAGAGTTAACTGATTGTAAAAACCACATAATCTCAAAATTCATTATATCTCCATTTTGGGTTTTTTATACTTTTAAAAACCTTATTCGTCAATGACCCTAACATAAAATGCATTTAAATATAAATTTTCACTCTATATGTCCCAAAAATATGTTTTAGTAAGATGATTTTTAAATGCTTATTTTTATGATCAAAGCTCTGTAGTTAATGCAATGTAATACAATGATGACTGAGAGATGAACAAATAAACCCGGCAAGAAATTGTGCGTTTGAAAGACGTCTAATAGCTGTCCAAACACAGCCCTGACGTCTAGGCTAAAACAAAGGAAAAAATGGGCTGTCACTGAACTATTTAATAGACGTCTAACCATAGCACAAGAATAAACTAGTCATCAGCTTTGTTTACATGATGGAATACCATACATCTTGCAAGTTATTTAGGCAAAAACGACATGCTACCAAATTCAAGGTTCATCCAGCTATCTGCAATTACCCCATCAAATTTGGCCAGAGTTATCTTCGATGACCAACTGATCTTCAGAGACCACATCTCAAAGACAGCTCGGTCATGCAGATTTGCACTACACAACATCAGGAAAATCCGGCCCTTTCTGACTGAGCACGCAACACAACTGCTTGTCCAGGCCCTGGTCATTTCAGGGCTTGATTACTGCAATGCTCTTCTGACTGGACTGCCGTCAAGTGCAATCAAACCTCTTCAAATGATCCAGAACGCTGCTGCACGTCTTGTCTTCAACGAGCCTAAGAGAGCCCACGTCACGACCCTCTTCATCTCTCTGCACTGGCTACCCCTCGCTGCTCGCATCAAGTTCGAGGCGCTGATGCTTCCTTACAGATCCACCAAAGGCTCTGCACCTTCCTACCTCCACACACTGTTACAACGCTACGTCCCCACCAGAAGCCTGCGATCAATAAAGGAGCACAGGCTTGTGGTACCGTCACAGAGAGGCACAAAATCACTTTCCAGAACATTCTCCTTCACTGTTCCCTACTGGTGGAATGATCTCCCTACCTTCATCAAGAATGCAGAATCCCTGGCAATATTCAAGAGACAGCTGAAAACTCATCTCTTTCGTAAGCACTTAAGCCCTTCATAAAAAAAAAGTGCTATCCTTTCTTCTTCTTCTTATGCTACTCTGAGCAATGTCTGAAACTTGTATTGTGAGCACTTCCTGTGTCTATTTGCCTCTTCAAGAAGATTTGCTTGTTTGTTTTCCTTTGGATAAAAGCGTCTGCCAAATGATTAAATGTAAATGTAAATGTAAGGTTATTTAGGCTAGAAGTGGGTTACTCATAGCCGGACTATAGCGGGTATATAATTAACCAAGATGGTGAAATAATGGCTATTGCTTGCTGGGAACCTTCTTCAAAATCCTGATGGATCATATGTGATACGAATAAAAATGATTACTGTAATTAGCTAAAAATGCACAACTTTAAATTTAGTGTTAAAATAACTGAATTTAAAACGCTGAGGCCCAGTTTCACAGACCGGGCTTAGCCTAAACCAGGATTATGCCTTAGCTCAATTAGGATATTTAACAACGCTAGAAAAAAACATTACTGGTGTGCATCTTGAGACAAAACAATGGCACTGACACCATTTAAAATAAAACCGTTAAAACAGTTCAAACATGCACTTTAGTCTAGCTTAAGTCTTGTCTGGAGGCAAATTTAACTTATTGAGATTACTCAAATATCCAAATTATCAATTAATATATCTTCACATTTCAAGCTGATTGAACTTAATTATAAGGCAGCATGAACACTAACTTTTTAAGTTCAAACAATACATTTTTACAGCGAATAAAGCCGGATCTTCTCAGCGGCAATGATTAATGAAACGAAAAAATCCTCTTAAACAGATTCCACTAATCCAAATGGAACAAAAACCGTGTTCTATCATAAAGAGATGCTGCAAATCAGCAGTTCAACCCAGAAATCTTTACCACACAGAAATGTCCTGCCAAGATCAAGTCAAATATGACATGTGTGGACAGCAAAAGTTCACATCACAAGTGAATTCGGAGCGGAAGGGAGGACAAACTCATATATTCAGTGGTGTTTTCTGAGGCAGGCATTAATACTGTCATTCTTGGGCTCTAGTTGATGCTTTTGGCTGCAGAACTTCTTTTAAGTACTTTAATATAGCTTATTTGGCTAACTGGTTAGCCTACTAATCTGTTAGACAATTCATTAAAAGTCTAATAAAAATAGCTAGAACAAAATATTGCAATAGACTGACACCAATTTTCATCAGTTTCTGACAACGACCAACAACGTAGAATACCCTAGCAACCACTTAACAACCACCCAGAACAACCTAGTATCAATTTAACATCCACATAGAACACCCTAGCAGCAGAAAATCCAACTGAGAACATCGAAGCAATCAATAAACAACCACCATAACCGCTCAAAAACTAACCATTAGACCGCCTTAGCAACTGCTTAGCAACCACATAGAACTGTAACCACTTAACAACCACCTAGAATAACATAGTTACCACTTAACCACTCAGAACATCCAAGCAACACCATAGTGATGCCTGAAAAAAAAAACCTTCTCTCAACGTTATTTGTAGCATATCTCCAGCTAATAATCGCCTATATGTGTTTTGTTACAAACGTTTGATATAAAACAGTCTCATCTTTCTCGATCTTATCACGAAATTCAAAGAATAAATGTTTTGGCGCGCTTTTTAGTGTGGCGCGTGACCGATCGTAGCGCCTATATTGAAGCTGCTCGTGAACCGATCAACTCTTCCTCATTGCTTCTAGATAAAGCACTAAATAAACATGAATGAACGTCAGAAGGTAAGTACAACTTACCGAAATGTGTTTTGCCTCAAGTTTCAACCGCGGATAGTCGTCAATTGTCACGTATAACGTCAACGGTGTCGCTATTTCCCTCAGGAAAACCATTCGATACTCCACAGCTGGACAGTTAGCTAGCTATAGTGTGAAAAAGCACTATTGATTACATCTTTCTTAATTTTTTAGTGAAGTCTTATTTAATTTATGTTATTGATCCGTCATGAAAACAAGTTTAAGTTGACGTTGTTTACATTTGTAGGCCTATTAAAAAAACCGAATTGGAGTAGAAACATTATTAAAAAAAAATTGTACAATTCAAATGTTCGCATAAGGGTAGGCTACAAATCAGTTTTTATTAAAGTGTTTATTGTGTCTAAAAAATATAATCCTTTGATAATCAAGTGTAATAGTTAATATTATCGTTGAAAAAAAAATGATACCTACAGTCGTGGGCAAACATTTTGAGAATTACATAAATATTAGTTTTCACAAAGTTTGCCGCTAAACTGCTTTTAGATCTTTGTTTCAGTTGTTTCTGTGATGTACTGAAATATAATTACAAGCACTTCATATGTTTCAAAGACTTTTATCGACAATTACATGACATTCATGCAAAGAGTCAGTATTTGCAGTGTTGGCCGTTCTTTTTCGGGACCTCTGCAATTCGACTGGGCATGCTCTCAATCAACTTCTGGGCCAAATTCTGACTGATAGCAACCCATTCTTTCATAATCACTTCTTGGAGAATTAGTGGGCTTTTGTTTGTCCACCCGCCTCTTGAGGATTGACCACAAGTTCTCAATGGGATTAAGATCTGGGGAGTTTCAACAAAATGTCAACGTTCTGGTCCCCGAGCCACTTAGTTATCACTTTTGCCTTATGGCACGGTGCTCCATCGTGCTGGAAAATGCATTGTTCTTCACCAAACTGTTGTTGGATTGTTGGAAGAAGTTGCTGTTGGAGGGTGTTTTGGTACCATTCTTTATTCATGGCTGTGTTTTTGGGCAGAATTGTGAGTGAGCCCACTCCCTTGGATGAGAAGCAACCCCACACATGAATGGTCTCAGGATGCTTTACTATTGGCATGACACAGGACTGATGGTAGCGCTCACCTTTTCTTCTCCTGACAAGCCTTTTTCCAGATGCCCCAAACAATCGGAAAGGGGCTTCATCAGAGAATATGACTTTGCCCCAGTCCTCAGCAGTCCATTCACGATACTTTCTGCAGAAGATCAATCTGTCCCTGATGTTTTTTTTTTTGGAGAGAAGTGACTTCTTTGTTGCCCTTCTTGACACCAGGCCATCTTCCAAAAGTCTTGGCCTCACTGTGCGTGCAGATGCGCTCACACCTGCCTGCTGCCATTCCTGAGCAAGCTCTGCACTGGTGGCACTCCGATCCCGCAGCTGAATCCTCTTTAGGAGATGATCCTGGCACTTGCTGGACTTTCTTGGACGCCCTGAAGCCTTCTTTACAAGAATTGAACCTCTTTTCTTGAAGTTGCTGATGATCCTATAAATTGTTGATTTAGGTGTAATCTTAGTAGCCACAATATCCTTGCCTGTGAAGCCATTTTTATGCAACGCAATGATGGCTGCACGCGTTTCTTTGCAGGTCACCATGGTTAACAATGGAAGAACAATGATTTCAACCTTTTAACATGTCAAGTCTGCCATTCTAACCCAATCAGCCTGACATAATGATCTCCAGCCTTGTGTTCGTCAACATTCTCACCTGAGTTAACAAGACGATTACTGAAATGATCTCAGCAGGTCCTTTAATGACAGCAATGAAATGCAGTGGAAAGGTTTTTTTGGGATTAGGTTCATTTTCATGGCAAAGAAGGACTATGCAATTCATCTGATCACTCTTCATAACATTCTGGAGTATATGCAAATTGCTATTATAAAAACGTAAGCAGCAACTTTTCCAATTTCCAATATTTATATAATTCTCAAAACTTTTGGCCACGACTGTACTGTACGTGATATAGCTATCCAAATGAATCAATAACGATTGAGCACTTGTGAATCGAATTCAAATGGAATCGTGAAATTTGTGTACCCAGCCCTACCCTTAACAACCACCCTGAACGCCCTAGCAACCAAATTGTTAATTATATATAATAACTTTAATAAATTATATTATTTTCAAAATTATAAACAAAATAAAGTCCAAAAAACCCAACTCCAGCATATTTTCTCATAAATCCCAGCTCAAATCCAGACAGAGACGCAAACGAATTACCTGCAGAAACACTTTGTTTGGACTCCTATAAACTGGCACCAGAGCCTGGACTCTCCTCGACGCCAGAACGGTTAAGATTTCAACAATGCAAAGCATATGCTTATGAAAATAATTACCTAACCTTGAGTTCAGGGGCTTCTTGGCTGCAGATAGAGGGGCCAGACGCAGCGCCAGGTAACGTCTGCAATCATAACTGGGCTGAATAACCTCCATCAAAACTCACTTCATGTGCATAACGCAGGAGAAAAAGCCCATAAAAGCCTATTCAGGATCAAGGATGCCTGTTCCCAGAGGCCCCTCTATCTCTAATTGTAATCTATTAAGAATCACAAAAGCTGCAGACGGGAAGGTTTCCGAGCGGAGCGTCTGTTCAGACAGACAGGCACCTGGGAAATCGGAGGAGGTTTTCAGGCAGAGCATGAGTCCAGGAGGAAAAGTGTATCGCTTTCTGAAGCTAATTAGTCCTGTACATGACCAATCAGAAGAAATACAACAGCTGGCCAAGAAATATATTTGCCTTCCATTCGTGAAAGACAGCCAGTGGAAAGAAACGGTGGAATACCTGATGTTATTCTAGAGGGCCGTTTCAGGGGACAAAATGTGGGACAAATATAGACCCTCAACAATCTCATTTTCATTGTTTCCTACAGCTTAAATGGACACACATGCATCGGCCAAGAGAAACATTCAGAAGGGTGAATCTCTTGAAGCCCGTCAAGAACGTCTGGGTTATATTTATTAACAAAAAAAAAATTACATTCTATTTTACAACCGTAAAGGTTTATTTTTTAATAGATTGTGACTATACAAAGACAAAAAATATATATAAATATAAATGAGAATCACTTTCGAAAATAATGAGAATTGACAAAATAAAATTTTTTTATAAAGCAGAAAATCTTTTTATTTTCTATATGCAAAAAATTATGAATTTGTCTTTAGAGCCGCTCTTTAAGCTGGCACTTGGTATCACCAATTACATTAAATAAAACTACGTTGTTAACTACACATATAAATATAACCAACAAACAATGATGTTAATCAGGATGTTTATAATGTGCATGTGGTAAAATACAAAAATGTACAGTCATTTAACACAAAAGAGGAGAGTTACGGGGTCAAAATAAAAACCAAATGAATAAATATGTACCATTATAAAATCTACTTGATTTATATCAGGTAAAAATCATTATATTAACTGTTTTGACTAACCCAGGACCTGTTTAAAGTTTACTTCAGTCACTCTTACTAGTTTGAGCACATCTTTCTCTGCACAAATACATTATTATATTCCAGAATATTATAAATATTCCAGGCTGTAATTACACTACTGACCAGCAGGGAGAGACACAGCTCCTACATTTAATTTAAAGGATTATACTCTCCCCCATGTCATCCAAGATGTTTAGGTCTTTCTTTCTTCAGTCGAAAAGAAATGAGGAAAACATTCCAGGATTTTTCTCCATATAGTGGACTTCACTGGGGTTCAACGGGTTGAAGGTCCAAATGACAGTTTCAGTGCAGCTTCAAAGGCTCTACATGATCCCAGACGAGGAATAAGAGTCTCATCTAAAGAAATCAGTGATTTTATTAAAAAAAAAGGTATATAATTTTTAACCACAAATGCTTGTGCCACGCATTATGTAATCATGGTGAAAATTCACACGTGACGTAGACGGAAGTACCGTGGTAGGGCGAAAAACTCCACTTAATTTACTCCAACTTCAAAATTGTCCAATTTCGTGGTTTTAATCTTTTTGTTCTTTTTTGTAAAGGACGTTTGACTTAGTCTTTACATGTTCACTTTCTCGGTACTTCCGCCTACATCACACGTTACCTTTGTAACGTGATTACGTAATGCGTGGCACATTGTAGAGCAGTGCAAGACGAGCGTTTGTGGTTAAAAAGTGTATATATATATATATATATATATTATATATATATATATATATTTTTTTTTTTTTTTTTAAATGACCGATTGTTTCTCTAGATAAGACCCTTATTCCTCTAACCTTCAACCAGTTGGTCCCCATTTAAATCCACTATATAGAGAAAAATCCTAGAATGCTTTCCTCAAAAGCCTTGGATGACATGGGGATGAGAAAATCATCAGGAAACTTTAATTCTGAAATGAACTAACCCTGTAACCTAGATAATGTACAGTACAAGTATTCATTTTTAGACTCAAATCCATGATTATGTTATAGTAAGGTCATTTTAAGCTCAATTTAAAGCACAATTCCACTCAGACACAAATAATAAAATTCAACAACAATGAAAGGCAAAACACCAGGTTTATTGAAATGAAATTTGGCAGTAATGAACAGATGATTTTATTTTTCCACTTGCAGTACTGTGAATGTAAGAGGTAGATGTCAAAAAAAAAAACAACAACACCAAATCACACAATGAAACTATGGAGTGTCAAAACGCAAACAAGTCAAAGGGAATGTCACTGAAACTCCTCAATAACTGTCCTATGAATAATCTCGATTTCCTAATGGATAGCAACCCACGACTGTAAACACCAGCAGATTTTAACATACTGTATTGCTGCTTTAAATTGCTGTTGTGATCAGAATAAACGGTTATTTTCCCCCAATAAATTTACTGTGCTCTGCATTAACATGTAAACAGCAGGATTATGAATTCAGGCATAATATTTCCAGTGCAAATGCTCTTATTTTCAGCTCTGTATAGTAATTGTCATTAATGTGATTTATGCAAATTTAAAAGTATCTGAAATATACATTCAAATGCAATTCAGTTTTCCAATAAATTCTAACCATTAAAAAAGAAAAAACGAATCAACCGTTAAAATAAGTCTCTTCAATTGAGTCCCCATCCTTTAAACAGCAGAGGGCGCTGCATTACTACAATCCATCATGCCCAGTCTGCAGAGGCTTATGGGAAGGCACTCGGGAAGAATTCCGCACCTGAACATGCAAACTTTTCTTGTAACATTTAAGTGCTTGATTGTATTCAGTTGCTCAGGTGCAAACTATAACATAATTATTATGTATTGCATACATGCTTGGACACGAGTGGAAGTCTCTTCTGCTCACCAAGGCTGCATTCATTTAATCAAAAATACAGTAAAAACAACTAATTCATTCTGAGTCATGTGATCCTTCAGAAATCATTCTAATATGATGATTTGATGCTCATTTATTATTGCTGCTCAATTATTAAGGCCAGTTCACACCAAGAACGATAACTTCACACTAACGAACGATCACGGTCTGTTTACTGTAAGCTTTTAAAGTGTGTTTTGCTGCATTTACACAGCTTTAACCAGCAGATGTCCTCAGCATGCTGTGTTTCGAGTGATTAGCTGGTGTAATCGGTCCATATAGTGGAATAAAAACAAAGTTTTTTCACTGCAACTTCAAAGGAAGCAGGACAATGTTGTCGAAATTGGCGCTGGATAACTGAGGTAATTTTATTTTACACTGTTTGCTAGCCCTTCATGATCTCATTTTCTGAATTGTCACACAGCGGTGGCTTTTTCTGGACCTTTTTCTGGCGAATGCGGGAGCCCTTGATTTAAAACGGATTCTGATTGGCTGTCAGTGTTCAATCGTTCAACAGCTGGAAAAAAAATAGTCCTGAAAGCGATCCCAATAACATCGTTTTTCTGTATTGTTATAGCTGTGGTGTGCACAATGCAATACTTTTATATTTACACCAATTTTTAGAACTATATCTTTATTTTTATTGTTGTTGGTGTGAACGGGCCTTTAATAATGATAATGTTTTCTATTGCTTTATGCTTCAAACCTAGCAAACTTCTTTTTGCCAAATATTTCTGCACATGAAATGACTCTTGATTTTCTACATTGTTTTCGAGCACAACAATATTCACACATTTCGGTGTCCAAATATATTTTATAGGGTGTATAAAACCTAACAGCGTTTGGATTTCAGGAAGGTTTATTGATTGATTTTGTGCATTTGATGTATAACAAATATAATAAAGTTCTCTTATATTATGATTAATCTATATAACATTCAAACCAATTTTATAAACTCAGATAAACCCTAATTTCCTGCTAAAGTTCAACAAGAACCTGAATTCATTTGATTCTTTAAATCTGTATAAATCAAGGACTCCAGCAGCAGCTTCTCCAATCACCATATAAACAGCAGTAAATTTACCCACAATCCCCTCCACCCAGAATGCCCTTCTGACATGAAAAAGAACCAAAGAGATGGCGGGAGGGAATGAGAGGACGGTCATACATGCATCACTTGTTGTTCTTGCAGTAGTTTGCATAGTTACTGCAGGCCTTCTTCATGTCGGTGAGAAAGCCAGGGACGCCCGTCTGAGGCGAAAACACATTCGTCAACACCATAACATGAATAAATACACATTGCATGAATGAATCTACAGCTGGCTCACCTTAGCTGCCCAGTTCACCAGCCACGTCGGTATCATTCCTCCGGGATTATCAAAGTAGTTCAGAAACACTGGAATATGATTCAAACAAACAAAGTTACAGGTGAGCAGGAGCCTCTCATTCTGTGTCCTACAGTATGTTACATGTGTGTGTGTGTGTGTACTTTTGGTACCGCCGGAGCCATCGCTCTCAATAGCCAGACTCTGTTTGTAATCCTTGACCCGAATCACGCCTCTCTTCTCTGGACACTGAGACACGGATGAGCTCTTGGCTAAAACCACCCAGATCTTCCGTCCTCCCACGTCCAGATCCCGTCGCTCCCGAACGTAAACATACTGAAGAGGGTTAAGGGCTCACGGAGAGAGAAATGCAAATTTATTTGAAGCAAATATTATTACATATGAAGAAATACTGGCCAGTATTTACATGAATCTGCCTATTCCCGCATACATGCTGTTTTTTTCCAAACATGAAGTGCGTCTGTAGGATACATCCCTGTTGGACAGAGGTAATGGATATTTCACCTCCCAGTATATGGCTTTCTGCCCGCTGTAGTCCTTCTCGTGCAGCTCTGAGGATGACAAACACAGTCAGTTCACTTACACAGTACAGTAAGGTCTCATTCCTGATGTTAACATCAACTAACAACGAACTATACTTCCACAGCTGTCGTCTCAAACTCATTTCCTGGAGGGCCACAATCCTGTAGAGTTTAGCTACAAACCTAATTGACCCTTCGCAAGTTTGATTGACAGGCGATCTGACCAATCATAACCCTGAATCCGCCATTTTTTCCAACAAAGCAGTCAGGGGAGTTAGTAGATTAACATTGATGAACTTGAAAAATTGTGTGTACTCACGTCTTTCCGCACTTGAAACAACATTCCTTCTGATGTTCATTCATGTTTATTTGATGCTATAAATGAACTAGTATGAAGAGATGATCGGTTCACGAGGAGCTACAGCGATCTGTCACGACACATTAAAGAGACACTAGACGCTATTTATTGTTTAAACTTCTTTAAATTACGATATACAAATTATGAAACTGTTTCATAAGTTGTCAGTGTCCTCTTTGCTCCGCGATGCATTTTTCACTGCGTGAGAACATGATGTGTGGCGTGAGAGCGCATGGCTTGTCGGACATAGCAACAGTAACTAAAGGGGGCGGGTCTTTGCAAATGGTCAATTAAACACCACCTGAAACAGCCAATCAGCCTCTTGCTGGTAATACTAGAAATGTGTCTGAAATCACCCCCATACTCTTAAATAGGACATTATTTGCGGGAACAGCCATTTGTAGTGGTGTCCGAAACCATAGCGAGTGCACTCATTCAATCCCACAATAGCGATGTACACTCAACGGCTAGAGAATACCCATAATGCACTGTGAGATTCGCGTGCCGAATTAATTCCTGTATATGACCAGAAGAGGGTGCCTGCAGCTGAATCATCCATCCATTTTCCAATGTGGACCAATGTGGGTACAGTGTAATATCATTCAAGTATAAATTCCTTTCTAATTGATTATTAAATTGTTTTATTAAGGTTTATCCATAGTAGTCAAGATAAATCTTTTCATTACTACTGGAGCTGCCAGTTCGCTAAGTTTCAAATGATTATTAAATAGCAAAAGCTGCAACCCTTCCAGCGCACTCAGTGTCGGAATTCACTCACTCGTTTTCATTCACTCCTGCAAGTGGACTAATGTAGGGAACAGTGAATGAGGGTATAGTGGACACAGCCAAGAAACTTCCTGGCAGGTGTGTTGGAGCTAAACTCTGCAGGACAGTGACTACATTAGACTACTGATCTACAGTGTTTATTAATCTTAAAGTTAAAGGGATAGTTCACCCAAAAATTATTCCATGATTTACTCGCCCTCAAGCCATCCTAGGTGTACATGACTGTCTTCTTTCAGACAAAGAGATATATTCAAAAATATCCTGGCTCTACCAAGCTTTATAATGGTAGTGAATGGGGGGGGGGGGGGGGCACATTGTGATCCAAAAAAATGATTTCATCCATTATAAAAAAAAAACATAATCCATATCTAGATCTCAAATCCAACATCTAACAAACCTTTCCAGAAGACTGGAAGTGATCAGGGAGGACAAATATTTCAGGGTTTGAATTCAAACGTCAAAAGCTGCACATTATGAAACGCTTCAGTTCAAAATCGAATGTTATTATAAAACGGACTCTAAATTCTGACTGGATTATACACACTTAAAGCATTTATACAATGACGAAGAACTAGTCGCTGGATTTGCCAGATTGGCATCAAATCTTTCAAAGAAATGATCTACTTATAATTGGGGTTATTAGAGTTAACTAAAATTAAAACTGAAACCAATTGTTACTTGAAATAGACTAAACTTTAACTAAATAAATTTATCTCAGCTGGAGGCCAGTGAAACATTTCTAATTTTCATTTAGATGTACTAAATTACTCAAACTAAAACTGATAAAAATAAATAAAACTAAAAAAAACGACTAAAACTGACAATACACACAAAAAAAAAAAATCACTAAAACTTACACTAAATCACTAAAAAAAGCAGTTTGAAATATTAACAAAAACTACAACAAAACTTGAGCAGAAAAAGACTTGTTCGAGGTCTGAACGGGTGTTTCTAGCGTTAAACAGATGATGCTCTCAACGAACAAGGGTGGAGGCTAAAGCGTTTATGTGCGATTGTAATCACAAGCGATTCTTGACCGATTTAACGCAAACCACATTTCACTGCTCTGGTGGTCCGACACAATATTCATGCTAGAAATTACACAACACAGAGACGTGCGTTTGTCGCAGACAAAAGCGAGACATGATGTTCAGAACAAAACAAGTCCTGTAATTTGACAAACATTTAATTTGATGAAAACGCAGTGCGAAATAATAAACGCCCGTTATGCAACGAAGGTCAGTTTGTGCCGTTCTGTGAATAAACCAGCGTTAGGGTGGGATTTCTCCAGAGTTATGCCACAGGAAAAGCAATCAGGGGGACACTAGAGGACATTCATCAGGACGAAAGCACAAACGCATGAGGCTCTTCATGAAAGATCAGCTCAAACACAAGCACACGAGGTCCGTCTGGAGCCAGAGATGTGTTTCCAATAAAACGGCACTCCACCCTCATGCACTCACACACACAGCTATTCACGGTCTGTTTGTGTTTGCAGGAAATACACCACCCTGCCGTGTCGTTTCGAAATGGCTTCAAAAGCTAGTTTCATTAAATAGCCTATATGGTTTCTAATCAAATGCACAGACATGCAACATCAAAAGAAGTCCAGGATTAGAAGAAAAAAAAAAGATGTGTCAAAATAATAAAAAGAGATTCAAATCGCTGTTGATATCTTTTGGACAGCAAAAACAGCTTTCATGTCCCAAACTCATACGCACAACATGATTTTTAAAGATGGTTTAATAGTTTCCAGATCCAGAGAGAACAAAACATTTACATGTTTGTGGAACAGAATGAGCGCCGTATTGATGATTTGCAACGTTAACGTTGTTTAAATTGGCGATTCGTTTAAACGCGATGCTTTTTCAAAATCTGATACTCATAATACTTCAACACAAAAGTCCACTTAACTATAAACTGCAAAATAGTGTTGTCAAAAGTACCAAATTCGACATAAAAAGTACTGACATTTCATAAACACCTCTGATTAGATGTGCGAACAGTAAACATTCATGAGAAATTGATCATTAGTTTATGCAATCAAACGGTACTTTATTTGAAAACATTCAAGTAATATGTTATTTTGATATCTGTTTCTTAGAAAACAAAACGTATGCAATATAAGTGTCAGACATGGAAAAATTGGTCATTAACTACTAAATTATGACTGTTTGAACTTTATAACCAGACTTTAGTGGAACGCTACATGATACACTGCTTTAAACTGTATGTCGGCCACTTTAAACATGACGTTTCCTGAGCTCTTTCATTGGTGCATTTTTAATTATTAACACTTTTGTTTAAACTGTAAACAAGTTATGATGTTTAAAACGATGAGATTCAAAGTACAAACCTACTCAATGTTCATAAATCTGATCTTGAGCTTATATAGACTGATGGGTCTGATTCTGGATCAGTTGACTGAGAAAGTCCATATATGTGTGGCTCTACTCTATAAACCACATCACTACCAAACAACACAGCCTGTTCTACACACGACAATGACAGAATAAACACTGGGTCAGTCTACTGGGACGCTACATTTACATGACGTACCGGTCCAGTTCCCAGCGTATCTGAGCACCATCAAGAGGAGAAAACAGTAAAAAAAACAATCCATATGATGCATTTCAAGTGGGCGACAGTTTATATGAGCTCCACAAGAGTAATTTAACATAACTTTAAGACAGTTAAAGAGGTCTTATAATGTGTTCTGGGGATCACTTATAATGTTAGTATGATTTTTACATCAAACATTGTCATAATTTTGAAATAAAAGGCATTTTTCCCACTCTTTATCTGAACAGGCGTGCCTGCTGTGTGTAAACGCCCACTGCTGTGATTGGCTAACATCTTTGCATATGAAATAGCCAAGTATTACTCTCTCTTTAATGGGTTTTTACTACAGCTCTCAAGGTTAACCAATGGCAAAAAGTGTTGATTATAGCATTTCGATCTATGGGATTACCTTTACATCGTGGCATGTAAGGCTGCAGTGATGAACATTATAGCCATTTCAGCTCAATTTCTGGATAACTAACTGTGCAAACACGATGTAACTAAGAGATTTGTTGAATAAAACGGGAGTTTTAGAACTCAGTCACTGATAAACTCGCGGCGTTTGATTGACAGCTCCAGCGACTGCAAAGGGAGCGTTCTTTGATCGTTTTCTTTGCATATTTTTATCACCATTTGATTATTTTCATGCTACTAAGGACGAAAACAACATGAAGCTGACCTGTTTTAGTCACTGGCTCGATTTCCTGACACATTGACAAAGAACATCTGACTGTACATGAATCATTACATATCAGATCAGGCATCAGTTGTCGCATTACTGTCCAGCCCAAAAAGTAAACGATTTACCACAATTAATTTATCCACAGGGAAATCGCGATAACAAATAAATAAAGCTCAACTGAGACATTCACATTGTTGAAAATAAATAACCATATTCCAAGCTCTAGGATCCTTTAATGTTATTTTTGTCCTGTATCGCTCTTCTCTCCTCATCATCTCACCAACACAACAGTGGGCGGGGCTAACATTCCAATGATGAAGTAGGCGTTGATTTCTTCTGCGGAGGCGGTGTTTTACCCATCTAATAGGCACATTTCGGGACGAGTCATTCATTGTTGGACTAACAACGAAGTTTTCAGTTCTGAAACTTACAGGATATTCTTATAGTAAGACGAAGCTCAAGGAAAAGTAGATTTCTCAATTCACGACCCCTTTAATATTCAATAATATCATCGATTCGACTGACATTATCAGATGAGAACAAAACTAGAGCTGAATAATGACACTATTGTCTTTTTACAGCAGAATTTGAATCGACGATTCTGTAATTTTCCTGTTTATTACTGTAAAGTAGGGCTGTGCAACATGGACAAAATAATCACATTGCGATTTTTTTTAATGAATATTGCAATTGCGATTTATTTTGCAATTTTGGTCGTTGTTTTTGCTTTTTCAAACATGCGACATTCTGAATGTATTCAGTGCACAAGTAGCAAAATGTTTCACAATGAAGTAACTGTATTTACAGCTTCATAAACAAAACTGTAATTAACTGTCTTTAAAACAGACAACATCAAATAAATTAAGGTTAACTAACCTGAAATTCCAGTCATAATAAGTCAACTTCAAAACTGTATTTCAGGCACACATTTCCCAATGAAGTAACATACTGTACAGTGAGATTAACTGCTTAACAAAACTTTTTTAAAAAGAATAGTGTCTTAAAAACAGACAACATCAAATAAATTACGATTATTTCACCTGCTTAAACTCATATTCAACGCCGGCCTTACATTTCTCATACAGCAACTTGTGTGAAATACGTGCAAGTTGGCATCTTTTGTCCAGTGTTTGAATCCAAAACTCTCTCAAACGACTGATGTTGAATTTCTCAAATCATTTTTATTCTGAACTGCATGCATATTTTTTCTTCTTTTCTCCCGCTTTGCTTTGTTCTAATTGGTGCTGAGCGAGCTCTGATTGGTTAACATCTTAAACATGCGCACAGTAACGTTGCAGTATTCTGAATTAAAATATAAATAAATTAACAAATAAAATTGCAGACTTGTGCGATTTAGAAATTGCATGTGCTCAAATCGCGATTGTTTTGCGCAGCCCTACTGTAAAGTGCTATATGAATATCCCTGACGTGTTACAAAAAGGTTCGAGCTACAGAAATGGGTGTATCACATCTAATCTCTTCAATGATTCATGAGCGTAGGAATCCGTCTAAACCTGCCCTACGAGTCTAAACCCTGAGACTGAATTTTTATGAAATAATGGTTTTCATGAAGATGTTTGATGGTGAATTATGAATCACGATAATTACCTTTGACATAGGAGTCCCACTGTCTCCTGTAGCCGAGATCCATGTAAACATCTGCGCAGAGATCTGGAGAGCAGCTGGGCAGAGAACCGAACACTTTGTACTCGTACAAACCTGTTTCCTGTTGAACACGACATTAAACACAAATGCATCACAAACACATGCCACATCACAGCCAGAGCCCATAATACTGAACAAGCATCATGATATACGGCCGATTCTTGTGATGTTCTACACGCACTAGATAGTAAACTCCCACCGCACGAAGACAGGATCTCTTGAACGCATCTGTCATGGCTACTTTTACTTGCATGTTATGAATCACTGAAACATCTGGATCTTTTTTAATGGGTGAGTTTGGTCATTTCAACCAGACTGAGACAATAGAACTTTTAAATACTTTATAAAAACCCAATGCAATGGGTGTTTACAATACATATTGCGTTAAATATTATATACAGAAATGTTAAGTTGGATATAACAATCCATTTGTGTTTTATATTATAGCATTGGCATATAATCATACAGTCATACTTTAAACTCCAACAAATAATCGCCAGTTTCTGTGTATAGACAGATACATATTCCACACGTACGAGTATTTTTATAAATATAGTTTTTCCTTCATTTAAAAAAAAAAAAAAAAAAAAAATCACGTTCACATGAAAACGCAAAAACACGCAAACCAACAGGTGGCGATATAACTCTAACCGTAATGTCATGTTGGCCAATCAGAAGCCTGGAAAAAAGGTTATTACTGGTACCGGTTTCTGACGTCACAAAGCCGAAATCTTTGGTTTCACCCAGTGTCGCCGGTTTTCTCGTGGAATTGGGCTACTTTAACACTGTTGCCGTGGGGTTTTTTTCATGTTTGCGGGTTAAAGCGACCTCAAATTAGGCAGAGCGAGGCTTCATGAAACACTGAAACAGTTGAAGCAAATGTGCCGTATTGTGTCGAGACTTCGAAACTATTCCGACACCGTCTCCACGGTGACACCTAGTGGTCAACTGTACATGTTATCTGAAACAACTTTGACAACAAGCCATTTAAAAAAATAAATGGTTAATGTGGAGAGTTTTTAACATCCTCACTCTATAACTATAATATATAATAATAATAACTAGGTCATTTTGGTCATGAAAAAATTAAATTAATAAAACAAATCAATCCACAATGGTCTCATTTTTCAGGTTTTTTTAAACAGAATTGTATTCAAAAATATGAATTGCTCTGCTGTGGAAGGGCTTCGCCTACTTCTTTTTTTTACAGATAATTTCTCCAGCCTTTGACAAAATCCTCTCACAAAAACCCACGAGGTGAAGGTGCATTAACTCCTGATCTGACAGATCAGACGTCCGATTGTGTGGTTTTTTCCCGCCCCGTCACTCAAACGCAGACTCGGCAAGCATGCCACCTGTCGAAACGCTTGTGAAACGCGCAGAAGTTTCGTTCAGCCATAGTCACGTGACATGGGTGTTTTGAATCAAAGTTCGGAGCAGTGTTTCGAAACATCTACGCTTTGGGATCTCGACACTGTGTTTCGCGTCAGCCATCCCTACCTCGAATAACATGACATTTAGCCCACAGAATGCCAATTTTACCAGGGGAACCTGGTATTTCACCCCCTATGAGCATGATTTTTACTGGGGGACCACCCTTGAAATGCAATTAAGATGGTTTTGGGCTAGTTTTGAGTAGCAATTGGGCGGGTTTTGTTGTGAAAACCTGGCAACCCTGGTTTCACCGTCTACACGCCAACACTGCAACTGGAGTTCCTAAAAATCTTAACCCTGGCAGGAGTTTCATTACAGTTACATTTTAAATGGGTGGTAATCAGATTACAGTTACATCTGAAAAGTATTTTAGATTACCAAAGTGATTACTTTGAATTTTAATGTCATTTGAACAGCAATTGGTGATTCTCTGACTCTGACAGTCTGAAAAAGCGGAGTTAAGTTTCATCAACATTTGAATACTTTTAAGAGGATCATAAAAATGTTGTTATTTTTATTTAATACTGTCCTGAACAAGACAAAATGACTGAATTTATAAAAAATTGCCCAGCTGTCAACTTAACTGTCCTGTCATGACCTGATGATCCACGACTGTTTTCATGTTTGTGATGGTTGTTTGTGAGTCATTTTATAATTGTAAAAAAGGTCTTTTCACACAATTAGTTTTTTCCCCTCACAATTGTGAGTTTCCATTTCACAATTATGACTTCTTTTTCTCAGAATAGCGAGATTTAAACTCACAATTGCAAGTTATAAAGTCAGAATTGGGAGATATGAACTTGCAATACTTTTTTTTTTCTTGCAATTGTGCATTTAGTAAGTGAGTTTATATCTCATAATTCTGACTTTTCTCAATATTGCGCGTTTATATCCAATTATCATAATTCTGACTTTATAACTCACAATTGATATTTTATATCACGCAATTCTGAGGGAAAAAGTCAGAATTGTGAGATAAAAACTTGCAATGACCTTTTTTGTGTTTGTTTCACACTTATTAGTATTCCAAAGTATTCTAAAGTATCTAGATTAAGTTACTAAACTTGAGTAATGTAACGAAATACGTTACAAATTACTTTTTAAAGCATGTATTTTGTAATCTGTAGTGAATTACATTTTAAAAGTAACCCACCCAACCCTATATAATGAGTGTGTGTTGTAGTCATATTATGTATATATTTTTACCTATATACTAGCATTTTTGCATTGTTGTCAAACTTAACTACTGTATTGTGATATATATAATAAACTATTTTTTGTCGTGTATGATGTTATGCTCTACACCAGAAGACATTTCGCATTGCATTGTTTTGATTGTGCGCAGGGCGCGTGCGCATTGTGTGATTTATCATATATTCACCTTGTTATAAAGTCTGTATATTTTGACGTTCATGGTCTCGGTGAAGAACTCCCACCCGCCGTCGAGCTGCGGCTCGTCCAGTTCGGTCCACGCCTGCTGGAACTCCTCATCCCTGAACAGCAGAGCCATGTTCCTGTATCTGCGAGAGTCAGGAGTCATGTGACCGCGGAAGCTGACGTCAGAGCGCAGCTTTCTTTCTTTCTTTTTTTTTTTTTAAATTATTTATTTATTAGAAAATGTGTTACAGAGACATCAAAGTACAATATATAACATCAAATATGTAACTAATAAAAGTACACTAGGCTTAAATAAATTCTATTTAAAAAATAAGTTTTAACTGCTGTTTGTTTCAGACAATATCGTATAGAGTCAATAAAATTCTCTCTTAAAAGATATAAAACAGGGTTTTTTTGCAAGAAAGTCAGAGATCGCGCGCCACGTGCTCACGCATTTGAATGTTTTATCACTGTCTGCTTTTCATTTTATATATAAAATAAAGAATAATTACATATTTATATCATATTTGATCTCAAAATAAACTGAGGACAGGAGACATTTGTTTGTATGAGAGCCTCTGTTAGTAACCCAATGCTGTAACTTTTGTTACCAGATGATACTGTATACCTACAGTCCAGCTCAAATATTTATACTCCTCTAGATTCATAATAGGCCCATCAATTAATCAGAAATGGGCGGTGTGTCATAATAGTTGTGAAAGTGTAATAAAATAAAGGGTTAGATCTAAGCTGATTGGAATTCAGCCCAAAAGAATCTGTTACAACTAAATAACTTTTATGTTTAAGAGTGTTTTTTTTTGTGTGTGTGTTTTTTTTTTTTATAAAATCTCAGCATCGAAGAACGGTTTGGTGAGAATTGCACTGAATGAACACAAGCAAGTTGCAAAACTGGAGCCAAATGACCAAACTCTCAGTGCTCTTTGCTGTCAGTCAGAGAGATCCAAGCGATGTCCGTCACCGCGTGCTGCATTTGAGGAAAGATTTCCTCCGGGAAGGAAGACTGTAGACAACACCCTGTATCACATTACAAGAAAAAAGAAGCAGAATAATACGTTGGATGCTTGAGTGCATTTAAGAGCAGAAGGCAGAGCTAATTCACATTCACACATATTCAAATGTATGTCCACCCTCACAGAGGTTGTGTAGGTCACCTCAGATACAAAGACTGAAATAAATATTATATGTGCACTGTGTGCATTTATGAAGCTACTAATAAATAAATAAAAATACTAAAGCTACTATTATTAATGCAAAAGTGAGGAAATGTAAGATTTTGCGATAAATATAACCAGAACTAAATAAAGCAGTGCAAAGTAATGCATTACAATATTACATTTCTTCCTAAAAAAAAAAAAAAAGTAACTTCTTGCATTACATATAGACTTTTTATGGAAGGTAATGCGTTACGTTACTTTTTCTCACTTGGGCTGGGCTGTCAAAATCGAGTGGCCTCCAGTTGAATGCACTTCAAACTGGCGGAGGGGATTCCCTCAAGGAGAAAGTGTTTAGGGAATTTTGTGAGTTGGGGAAAGTTACTTTTAAAAGTAATGCATTACAATATTGAAAAAAAATAACTAATTTTGTTAATTGTGTTTGCGTTACTTTTTCTCATCTGGGCTGTTTCTTTGTATATTTTTATAACAACAAAAAAGTTCTATTTTTGGCAAATGTACAATCCCTTTTGCACACTAAAAGTTAAATGAATAAGCCTCATGCTGAAGAAAATGCAAATTCACGCCTGTACAGTAGAGGGCGCTGCTCAAACAAACAAGCCTTTCAGTTGAGCTGCTATTCTGGAATACAGAAGAATAGGACGTGGGAGAAGTAGATGAGCAAATGTATGTTCACATTTAGTCTAGACCTAGTCTAGAATAACCATCATGTTTACACAGCGCACACAACGCCTAAAATAACCCTCAAATTTACATAAACCCCGCTCCCGGGAACACACAATAAAGGGGGCGAGGCTTTAGAGAAGAGGAAGAGTTGTTGTAGTAGAGTGTTGTTGATGCCGTCATTTTACGCCGGACTGCTTCACAAACGAGGATCAATTCAATGCTGGATTTGCACAAAAGATGAACATGTCGGCACATGCTAGTGATAAGTGAATCAACTCCACAGGAACTACATAAATTTATCCACTAAAGATGTCCAGTTTCATTCTAAAAGTTGTAACTTCTTCCTGAGTCTCTCCATCAGTGTCGACTCCGGTTTGAACAATGTAAGGCTGAACACCGTTATCATTTTGGCTGCGTGAGATTCTCCAGCTTTGTTGTTGTTGAGCAACTGAAGCGTGAGCTGTTAAAGCTCCGCCCTCTTCTGGAAAGGGGGCGGGAGCAGCAGCTCATTTGCATTTAAAGAGACACACAAAAACTGTGTTTTTGCTCACACCCAAATAAGAGCAAATTTGACAAGCTATAATAAGTGATCTGAGCTGAAACTTCAGACACATTCTGGGGACATCAGAGACTTATCTTATATCTTGTGAAAGGGGCATTTTATGTCCCCTTTAACAGTAATCCATTACTTTGTGAGTTACTTGAAAAAATAAATTTGATTACGTAACTTGTAATGCATTACTCCCAACACTGTGTAAAAGTAGAGTTAAACGCAGGCCAACAGGAGTTATTCTCTATATCAGTGCGTACTGTTTCTGAACTCCCTGAAACGCCATTGTAGTCTATTTTCCCGGGTCACAATATTCCATTTAAATAATTCCCGCCCAAGACATACGTAAAATAAAAGGGCGAAGCCTGGTCGAGTTTAGTTAGTAGTGTGTTGAAACTCACGGTTATGGTAAGGGGTGTGACATTTCCCAAACAAACTCAAACTGGTTGACCGATCAAAACACACTGGTCCAGCCGACCAATCAGAGCACGTTGTGCTTTTCAGAAGGAGGAGCTTCACAGAGACAGGAACTAAACAGAGAGTTACTGACAGACTGGGAAGAGAGGAGCTGAAACAATGACAAATATGGGGAAAATAATGTGTTTTGAACATTCAAGCATGGAAACCTACTCAAATAGAGCCCAAAACAAAATCAAGACTTTGTAAAAGGGCACAATATGGTAATGTTGCAATGTTATACCTATGTCATAAGCATTACTTTTGTTTGATATTTACTTATTTTTAAAGCTTTAACCAGAATTAATTTTACCCACACACAGACAAAGGGATTCAGTTCCTCTTAATGGACTTTATTATATGATCATCAGGATATATCATGCAGGCAGATGATGTGGTTTTCAAAGTTTACAGCTTACGCCCCTCCCCGTGTGTTCAGACTGAAGCAGCGTTAGTTCACATGGAGGAGGAGGAACTCAGACGCACATCTAGTGAATGAGACCTCCACGCACAGTCAGTCTCTCACACGCTTCGAGAGGAGATCTTCAGAGGCAGACTGTGTTTGGAGTATAACAGGACTTTAACGTCTTCGGTTTGTTGAACAGGATCTTCCGAGGGCAGGATGGAAAACACGTGTGAGGTGAATGACTTGACCCCGACTCAGATTACCTTCATGCATGCACCAAACGTTTCATATTTATGGTTTAAATGAGTAATGGTAAAATATTATTTTAAATTTTACAGTAGTTGCCTAAATGTTTCTGCAGCCTTCATGCATGCATTTTCTTGTGAAATGTATGTCTCTCAAAAACAATGTAATTGCAATGATGATATAAAGATTTGATTTCATGATAACTCACCAAAACAAGTTTTAACATATAAAAGCAGCATTTTAATTCATTGAATTCACATACAACAACACTGAAGTATCATATCTGACATTTTATGATTATATCTACTTTTCTGACAAGAGTTCAGCTTGATATTACCTTGGTTTTGTTTGGGCTATAAAATCATAAGCAAATGCAATTTTCAGATTCTGTGAATGAGTATCTATTTGGATTTGTTTTATTGTATTTTTGCTATCAAGAAACTAAACTCGATGACAGCCACGTTTCTGAAAAAGTGCATGCTCAGTTTAGGGTAAAAATGCAAGTGCATTGCATTGCAATTATAAAGATCTACTGTAAATGGAAAAGCATTGAGGTGAATCTGAACAGCACATGAGGGTTAAAATCCAGGCTAACAGTGAGAGAGAAGTGTTACGGGCGTTTGCCGGTTCTGCTGACCCTCTTCAGAAAAAGCCCCTTGAGAAAGGGCTGTTAATTTATACGGCGCTCGTGTTACATGGGCCGGTTTGTAATGTCATATGGTGAGCTCTCCAGGGAATGTGGCAGCTCTCTTTGCGTCATTCAGATGGCGGTCAGCCTGCGTCTGTGGTCAGAAAGTGGATCTGAGGGGCTCTTCCCGCTTGAAAACCAAAACAACTCTACAGACCTGCCCTGCGCTCGCATGTGTTTACTCACTCAGCCATCACCATTACTATCGCTCATACATCGGGTAACAGCTTTGTTTAGATCGCTAAGTATTACACTTTAATGTGTAACTAGTTCTGCATCCCATAAACAAACAAACACCATTGGCAACCGACAAAAACATTCAAAACACCCTAGCAACAACCATAGCAATCGCAAAGTAATGCCATGTCGACCACCCAGAACATTCTAGCAACCAGTAAGCTCCTCGGAACACCTTAATAACGCCCAAGAAACAGATCACCCAAGCAACCGCATAGCAACTCCCTAGCAACCATACAAAGTGCCCTAGGAACTGGAATACACCGTGGTGTAGTTCGTTTATAGCCTACATTTAGCTTTTTACTTTTGGCGGTTGTCGTTTATGGAAGCTTGTTTTCGACACGGAATAAAACAATTTAAAAGATAATTGCAACTTTTTATCTCACAATTCTGAATTTTTTTTCTGAAATTGCTAAACTTGCAATACTTCTTTTTTTCTCTTCTTATCTTCTCAGAATCTTGCGAGATTTTAAACAGAATTCTGAAAAAAATGTCTCATGATGTCTGTTTTAATATCGCAATTTGAATTTTTATAGCGCAATTGACACCACACCACGTCACGTTCTCAGTGAAAAAAACATCGTCGAGCAAAAAAAAGAAAAAGAACAACATATGATGAGACAGTTGTTTAATTTTTTTTTTGAAGTTAAAAAAAACAATAAATACGTCTGTCTCTCTTTAATGTGTCCGTGACAGATCGTGTGTAGCTCCTCGTGAACCGATCGTCTCTTCATACTAGTTCATTTATAGCATCAAATAAACATGAATGAAAATCAGAAGGAATGTTGTTTCAAGCGCGGAAAGACGTGAGTACACACAATTTTTTAATTTCAAGTTCACCAACGTTAATCTACTAACTCCCCTGACTGCCGGGACAAAATTTTGACGGACAAAATGGCGGATTCAGGGTTATGATTGGTCAGATCACCTGTCAATCAATCTGCCGGCAAAGGGTCGATTGCATGTTAAAAAGTCAGAATTGCAATTCTGATTTTATAACGGATACAAGTTTCCATAGTATTTAGGCTTCAAAATTCATAAAAAGTTGTATTCAATTTGTATAGATTATCATGATGAACAAAACATGTCAGAATCATAAACTTTTGTTGGCCACAGAGCTCATTTTCTGCAATAATCCAAAAGCCATTGGAAAAAAATCCAGTTGGGTTTTTTGTGGAAGGGAACCAGAGAGGTGAAAACTTATGGTTCAACCTCCAAAAATACATGCTTTATTGCTTGTTCTTAAAGGTTTAGTTCACCCAAAAATGAAAACCATCCACATGATTTACTCACCCTCAAGCCATCCTAGGTGTATAAGACCATCTACTTTCAGACAATCTAGATCTATTTAAAAATATCCTGGTTCTTCTAAGGTTTATAATGGTAGTGAATGGGAGGGTAGATTTTGAAGCCCCAAAAAAACTTCATCCATCCATCCATAAATATAATCCATACGGCTCCAGGGGTTAATAAAGGCCTTCTGAAGTGAAGCGATGGGGTTTGGTAAGAAAAATATCCATATTTAAAACTTTATTAACTATAATAACTAGCTTCCGGCAGATGGCCGAATGCATCGATTTGTGGCGGAAGAGTGACCTCTGACCCGACCGACACATGGCGTCATCACGAACTAGGAAGTGAATAGAGGGAAAAAAAACACTGGTCATGAATAAGAAGACTAAAATGATCATTTTTGAAGAGATATGTCGGAGGATTTCGATATTCGAGAATCTTGAGTTAGTTTGAACCAAGAGAGGCGTCTAAGCTTACGATGCTCCTACATCTTGCATCATAGTTTATAATGGTTTAATACTTCTAAACTTTAGTTTATAAAGTTTTAAATATAGATACTATATTGCATCCCTTCACTTCAGAAGGCCTTTATGGAGCCATATGGATTATATTTATGATGGATGGATGATTTTTTTGAGGCTACCATATTAAAGCTTGGTAGAGCAAGGATATTTTTTATATATATGTATGTCCGAATGTGTTTGTCTGAAAGAAGATGGTCATATACACCTAGGATGGCTTGATGGGATAATTTTCATTTTTGGGTGAACTATCCTTTTAAGTGGTTTTAAAGCCATTTTATCATGGCTATATAAAACACTGTAAATAAACTTGCCTTGCTTTTCCTACAGGTGTGGAAACGGTGAGGAGACACAGTAACCTGGAAGAATAGAGCGTAAAGACGGCTCAGACTGTGGCTGATGCCTCAAAACACGCTGACCCTTGACCCTGCGATGCCCGCCGAGCTTGTGAAAGACAACATGACGATCCCCGGAGCTCCCGAGCGAATCCTGGCAGAGAAAACCAACAACAACGAGCCGCCGGCAGCGACGGCCGTCACCATTCCTCTGGTCAACGAGGTGCAGTTAACGGCGGCCACCGGCGGAGCCGAGCTGTCCTGCTACCGCTGCACCGTGCCGTTCGGCGTGGTGGTCCTGATCGCAGGGATCGTGGTGACCGCCGTTGCGTACAGCTTCAACTCTCACGGCTCCACCATATCGTACTTCGGACTGGTGCTGCTCTCGGCCGGACTGGTGCTGCTCGCGCTGAGCGCCGTCTGCTGGAAGGTGCGGATGGAGAGAAAGAAAGAAAGAAGAAGAGAGAGTCAAACGGCCCTGATGGCCCATCAGAGGAGCATCTTCGCCTGATTCAACAAGCACGGACTCCAGAACCTTCACAATAATTGAGTCAAAGCATCGTTCCGCCTCATATTTGGGACAATGTCCAGATGTTTTGGCTCAGTTCAGACCAAACAAGTGCTCTCGGAGAAAACCAAATAATGGGATTTCTGAATGAGCGTTCGGAGCATTTAAATCGAGGCAGACTTGCAGCTGCATGTGTCCAGATGTTGAGGCACAGCTGCACTGCAAAAAAAAAAGATTTCTTACTCAGTATTTTTGTCTTGTTTCCCATTACAAATACCTAAGATCAAGATTCATTTACTTGAGATGCAAAATGACTCAAGATATTAAGTCTTGTTTTTTGAAAAACTGATCAAGACGAAGAAGGTTTATGCTTAAAACAAGAAAAAACATGTCAACGGGGTCTGAAAAATAATCTTGTTTCCCCTTTGAACTTTCATTGCTAAATAGTTGTTCTTGTTGTAAGCATAAACTCATTTAATTTTGATACATTCAGAAAACAAAACTGGTTTCAAATACAGGGTTTAGAGTAAGCCAGGATTAGGTCTTAGTTAAATTAGGAAATTTAAGTTGCTTTTATAAATGTGCCTTAGAAAAAAAAAAAGCATTATGTGTATCTTGAGACCATACAATAACATATTATAAGAGATGTCAATGCAAGTTGCTTTAAGTTAAAACAGCTCAAACATGCATTTTAGTCTGGGAGGCTTAAAAGGGATCTATAACGCCCCTTTCACAAGATGTAATGTAAGTCTCAGGTGTCTCCAGAATGTGTCTGTGAAGTTTCAGCTCAAAATCCCCTCATAATCATTTATTATAGCTTGTCAAATTTGCCCTTATTTGGGTGTGAGCAAAAACACACAATTTTTGTGTGCGTCCCTTTAAATGCAAATGAGCTGCTGCTCCCACCCCCTTTCCAGAAAAGGGTGGAGCTTTAACAGCTCAACAACAGCAAAGCTGGAGAATCTCATGCAGCCGAAATGATAACGGTGTTCAGCCTTACATTGTTCAAACCGGAGTCGACAATGATGGAGAGACTCAGGAAGAAGTTACAACTTTTAGAATGAAACTGGACCGTTAGTGGATAAATTTATGTAGTTGCTGTGGAGTTGATACTCATCGACTAGCATGTGTCGAAATGTTCATCTTTTGTGCAAATCCAGCATTGAGTTGACAACAACTCTTCCTCTTCTCTAAAGTAGCCCAACATGGCCTCACCACCTTTATTGAGTGTTCTCTGGGGCGGGGTTTATGTAAATTTTAGGGTTAGTGAAGTCACCAACTGAGGAGGAAGCTCGTTGTAGTCCCTACCAGCCGTTTGTAGTCCTTAAAAAGCGATTTCTGTAAAAGAAAATATCTCCCTTTGCATTGAACTTTGACCATCGTAACTTTGCAGATGTCTGGGAAGAAATGTGCTGCAACAATGACAAATATATCAAGCACGAATTCTTGTCGAGCCCAAAAAAGGGCATATTAGTCATTTTGCTTCTTAAGTAAATGTATCTTCATTTGAGAAGAGATTTCTACTGGAAAACAAGACAAAAATACTAAGTACAAAAATCATTTTTTTGGCAGTGTGGTACAATGGTTGCGCTCGTTTTAACGACCTCACAGCTTCCGATGGACGGCACTGCTTGACGACCTTTAAAGCGGTTCATTAGCGCTTTCTTTCTTTTTGTTTTCTGCTCTGTCTCTTTTGCCTGTCAGGCACGACCGTTCGGTTATCCGGGACGCGAGCCAAGGCGAACGAATCAAAATTAAGACCAGTAACCGCTGCACAAACCCAGAGACGGGAAGTGCCGTATTAACCCACGGCTGTTTCCTGTCCTGTTGGATTAATGGAAAGACGCACTTTGAGACATAAAGGAAAGGGAGGAAAACGAGGAAATGAAGAACAATGATTTTTTCTTCATTGAGAGCTTCTTTCTGACACCCAGTTTCTTTATATGTCGCTATCGTGGACGTATGGTACTTATTTCACTAGTATTATAATGATATATATAAACAACAATGGGCTGGAAAACCAGATGCTATTATTTTCTATGTTTATATTCTTATCCTTCAGACTATGAGGACAGATATATGACATGCTCTTACTAGAGCGGTATGTGAAGTAACTTAAAAAAGACTGATAACCGCATTTAAGATGACAGTATTACGTGATTTTTATGTATTTGAGCACTTTTGATCATTTTAACGAATCGTGAATCATTGATTTCAGGTGCTTGGTGGGACAATGAAAAGAATGTGTCTTAACTAACAATTCAGTTTCAGATTATGATTGTAATCGTCATTATGTCTTTGGAAATGTTATATCTGTAAGCTGTTGACTGAACTATTTTTAATAAACTCCTGTGCAAACAGAATATTTTATCTCATGTGAAGTGATTTCACAAATCATCTGAATATACAATTATTCTTCCATCTAAAATAGTTCCTTAATTTGTAAACTCTAAACCTCATAGCATCTGTTGCATTACAGATGAATGTGTTAGAGTTGTATTACATGCTGAACGATCCATTTTAAAAGCTAAATTATAAAACTTTACACTCTGATTGAATGAGCCGCATCTGATTCGTTTGATGTCTGCAGCTCTTTTAGAGCAGACTGGCTTTAATTATTTCTCCAGTCTTTCATGCTGTTTGTTTGAAGTCTCAGTTAAAGTGCGCTTTGGGTCGGGTCGAACACAAAGCTTTCTCCAGTGATTAAAACGTTCAATAATGAATGGAAGGAAATGTTTCTTTCTTTTACAATGTGTTTCTGTAGAGCATTGTGTGCATGTGAATGCAGATCGCTTGGATGTGTCCAGACTTCACAACACATTTAGCTGTGAATCTGAAAGGCAGATTTTTTTTAATGATTTAAGATTGAGTGAAATTGTGTGATGCTGTTTGCTAAGTCAAGCATCTCAAATTTGCTCAAATATAGCAAATCATAAAGTGCGCTCAAATCCAATTAACATTTAAAGTTTGTTGCTTTGCAAACTGTTTATAATTCACGTTAGAAACTTTAAAGCAACGCCCTGGCAACTACCCTGAACACCCTTAGCAACCGCATAGCAACGCTCTCACAACCACTCCTAGCAACTGCATAGCAACACTCTCACAACCACTCAAATCACTTTAGAAAGAAGAAAGCAACACCCTGGCAACTACTCTGAACACCTTAGCAACTGCATAGTAACACTCTCACAGCCACTCAAATCACTTTCGAGACAAGAAAGCAACACCCTGGAAACTACCCTGAACACCCTTAGCAACCGCATAGCAACGCTCTCACAACAACTCAAATCTCTTTAGAAACAAGAAAGAAACACCCTGCCAA
The DNA here is from genome assembly GCA_037194245.1 of Opsariichthys bidens. Taxonomy (NCBI): domain Eukaryota; kingdom Metazoa; phylum Chordata; class Actinopteri; order Cypriniformes; family Xenocyprididae; genus Opsariichthys; species Opsariichthys bidens. The sequence goes on along the minus strand of CM074277.1, from coordinate 31,995,499 downwards.
CTACCCTGAACACCCTAGCAACGCATAGCAACGTTTTCACAACCACTCAAATCATTTTAGAAACTACCTGAACTCCATAGCAACCCTCTCACAACCACTCAACTCACTTTAGAAAAAAGAAAGCAACACCCTGGCAACTACCCTGAACACCCTAGTAACCACATAGCAACGCTCACGCAACCACTTAAATCATTTTCGAAATAAGAAAGCAACGCCTTGGAAACTACTCTGAATACCCTAGCAACCGCATATTAATGCTCTCACAACTACTTAAATCACTTAAGAAACAAGAAAGCAAAGCCATGGCAACTAACCTGAACACCTTAGCAACCACATAGGAATACTCTAACCACTCACAGCAACACCCTGGCAACTAACCTGAACACCTTAGCAACCACATAGCAATACTCTAACCACTCACAGCAACACCCTGGCAACTACCTCAAACACCTTAGCAACCGCATAGCAATACTCTAACCACTCACAGCAACACCCTGGCAACTACCTTGAACGCCTTAGCAACCACATATCAATACTCTAACCACTCAAAGCAACACCCTGGCAACTACCTTGAACACCTTAGCAACCACATAGCAATACTCTAACCACTCCATAGCAACACACCACCTTGAACACCTTAGCAACCACATAGCAATACTCTAACCACTCACAGCAACACCCTGGCAACTACCTTGAACACCTTAGCAACCACATAGCAATACTCTAACCACTCACAGCAACACCCTGGCAACTACCTTGAACAGCTTAGCAACCACATAGCAATACTCTAACCACTCCATAGCAACACACCACCTTGAACACCTTAGCAACCACATAGCAATACTCTAACCACTCACAGCAACACCTTGGTAACTACCTTGAACACCTTAGCAACCACATAGCAATACTCTAACCACTCACAGCAACACCCTGGCAACTACCTTGAACACCTTAGCAACCACATAGCGACACTCTAACCACACCATAGCAACACACCACAGCAACACCCTGGTAACCACCTACAACGCTTTAGCATCATGATGGCAGATTTTACAAGGACAAGCAAATGAAAAAAAGACTTGTAGTTGCAAATGAATTTCACTAAATATAAAACACACAGATTTTGCATTTCTGTTCTGAACTGAAAAACTAAAATTTAAAACAAAACCACAAAACAAGAATCCTTTGAAGCAGTATAGCTGTAGTCCCCTGACTCGACCAGCGCTGTATTAATCCTCTATAGGTGACGGGTTATGGCCTTGAACTGCTTGCGTCGACATAGCGGTTTAAAATAGCCAGACTTAGAGATATATTTATAGGCAGCATTTGCATTGCTATGCGTTTCCCTGACACCAGACACTACAACTCAATGGTTTGCTTGCGTCAGAGGAGCATCCACGACAAACTTCGTCAGATTCAATAGCCAGCGTCCCTCTGTGGAGAGACGAACAGAAGAGATGGGCTGACATCTGACACATATGTAGATCAGATGTTTGACGCCCAGGACGATGTCCTCTTCTCTCCACGGCTGCACTGCAGCGCAGGAAGTTCTGGAAAGTTCTTTGGAGAAATAAAAATAGACACAAATGAGACCAGTGTCATACTATTACATTGTTTGTTCAAATTTTGAATCTAACACTTAAAAATTGATTCACTATCCTTACTTAAATTCATTGTTTTACACAATTTTATTTAGTTAATTCAAAACAAATCAGTCAACTTGGCTTAGCACAATTTAATTGGTTTAGGTCAAATTAAATTTGTTCTAGTATGATTAACTTATTATTTCTTAAAATAACTCAACATTTTCAACATTGCATTTGTAAATACCCTAGCAACCACTTATCCACCTCCCTGATCACTCTGGTTAACAGCCACCCAGAACATTCTAGCAACCACTTAACCCCCACAACACCCTAGCAACCACTTAAGCACCCCGAACACCATATGAACCATTTAACAACCAGCCAGAACACCCTATCAACCACTTAACCCTCAGAACACCCTAACAACCACTTAACCACCCCGAATGCCCTATCAACCATTTAACAACCAGCCAGAACACCCTAGCAACCACTTAACCACCCCTAATGCCCCAGCAACCACTTAACAATGGGCCAGAACATTCTAGCAACCACTTGAGCACCCGAACACCCTATGAAGCATTTAACAACCAGCCAGAACATCCGAGCAACCACTTAACCACCCGTAACGCCCTAGCAACCACTTAACATGAGCCAGAACATTCTAGCAACCACTTAAGCATCCAAACACCCTATGAACCATTTAACAACCAGCCAGAACACCCTATCAACCACTTAACCCTCAGAACACCTTAGCAACCACTTAACCACCCCGAACGCCCTATCAACCATTTAACAACCAGCCAGAACACCCTATCAACCACTTAACCCTCAGAACACCCTAGCAACCACTTAAGCACCCCTAACGCCCTAGCAACCACTTAACAATGAGCCAGAACATTCTAGCAACCACTTAAGCATCCGAACGCCCTATCAACCATTTAACAACCAGCCAGAACACCCTAGCAACAACTTAACAATGAGCCAGAACATTCTAGCAACCACTTGAGCACCCAAACACCCTATGAACCATTTAACAACCAGCTAGAACATCCTAGCAACCACTTAACCACCCCTAACGCCCTAGCAACCACTTAACAATGAGCCAGAACATTCTAGCAACCACTTAAGCATCCGAACACCCTATGAACCATTTAACAACCAGCCAGAACATCCTAGCAACCACTTAAGCACCCCAAACACCCTATCAACCACTAAACCCTCAAAACACCCTAACAACCACTTAATAAGCACCCCAAACAAGCAGCTGTATGGTGTTATCAACCAGCCAGAACATCCTAGCAACCACTTAACCACCCCTAATGCCCAAACAACCACTTAACAATGAGCCAGAACATTCTAGCAACCACTTGAGCACCCGAACACCCTATGAACCATTTAACAACCAGCCAGAACATCCTAGCAACCACTTAAGCACCCCAAACACCCTATCAACCATTTAACAACCAGCCAGAACATCCTAGCAACCACTTAAGCACCCCGAACACCCTATCAACCATTTAACAACCAGCCAGAACATCCTAGCAACCACTTAAGCACCCCGAACACCCTATCAACCATTTAACAACCAGCCAGAACATCCTAGCAACCACTTAAGCACCCCGAACACCCTATCAACCATTTAACAACCAGCCAGAACATCCTAGCAACCACTTAAGCACCCCGAACACCCTATCAACCTCTAAACCCTCAAAACACCCTAACAACCACTTAATAAGTACCCCAAACAAGCAGTTGTATGGTGTTATCAACCAGCCAGAATCCTAGGAACCTCTTAACCACCCAGAACACTCTAGCAACCACTTAACCACCCCAAAAAAACAAAAATACAAGAAACTTCTCAGAACTGACAACCTTGTCTCACTGAACTATTTAAGCTGAATAAATTAAAGAATATTATATTTTTGTGAAGTTTCATTTACGTTTCATTCCTCTTGTTGTGTAGCCAAACCCTCAAGGCATTTAATAAAGAAAAGGCTGAGGGAAACATGTGGTTTAACTCTAGCCTCTCTCTGTCTTGGTGATTCATTTGATTAAACTGACTCAAGCATCTCATAGGAGCACCAGGGGGTTCCTGAACACAAGCCAAGATCTCTGTCTGTTGAAATATCACTGCTGTGGCCCAGGGACAGAGACACTGCTGAGGTCTCACAGTGAGGGGTGCCTGAGCTCTCTCTGCACGACATCACTTCCTCCAGCCGTTTCTTCACCTGACTGTGAGAAATCAAAAGATCGAACAAACTCATCCGGCCCTGCCGGCAGACAATAAACAGCAGCAATTTACTTTGGAACAACATAACCTAGGACTACATTGACTCAGCGATTGTGACCTCTGAGCAATAAAACATCTGAGCAATAGTGCAAAGAATCCACTGTTTTCCTTCGCTGAGCTCCATCAGCTTTTACACGTCTCTGCTTTGAGCTTTTGTCCGACCTTTGACATCATCTAAACAAAAGCAGAGTGAACTAGAGTAAATGGTTTCTGTGTTAATGCAGTGGGAAAGACCTTTAGAAGGAGTGCTTCTATTCACAAATTAAATACACTGTGCCGGACCCCCTACAGAGGCCCTGCTCTTTAAACGCGAGAATAAAAAGCTGTTCTTTGTGGGATTTCTTTTGCTTCGCCCATAAAAGTTGGCGAAAAACTAAAAAGTTATCTGTCATCCTGCAGTATTGTGTTTCTAGCAGAGCAAAGCACTGCTCTTGATGTTCGGAGCTTCAGTTCAACACACTGCAACCAAGAAAAACAGCCTGAACTGAGACTGAAACGGGAGGCGTCTTAGAAAGCTATAGATCTGCTTAAGTGTCTCATAGAGAGACAGGACGGCCAATTAACGTTCTGAAAACTCTGTCATGGCTGCAGGGATGGAAGATCTCAGCGTGGGATCACTGTACTTCCCGTTCCAGACAGTTCCTGGCAGTGACATGACTTTGAACCGGCATGCATTCAGGATGAAGACTGAAAAAAAAAAAACGCATCTGATCTCACTGATCTGAGCGATTCATCTCAGTAAATCCTACAGTTACTGTCATCCATTTCACTTTATTCACATTGACAGGGTGACTCCCTAGTTCTCTTCCTTTCTTTGGTTGTGAATAAAAGCCAAAGAACAGGAAGGAAGGAATAAGAGAATGTGAGGTTTTCATTATAGCCTTCAAAATAAACTCAAGGCCTTTTGACTTTGCAGCGTTCTGAACTCTCTGAAATGCAATTACGGTGTTGCTGTTGCAACAGTGATCTTCATTTCAAAAGAAAGAGCTGGCGGACCTTCTTGTCTCTAGTTGAAAGTTGAGAAATCGACTGAAACTCAAGGGAAAGAAATATGACTAAAAGATCTCTTCAATATCTCAATTGTATTACCATCAGACTAAATGCATCATGCTTCGTAGATGCTCCTCCTGGGAAAATCACCCCGATCTCACGTGCATCTTGTCAAAACAGATCTCAAAACAGTCTCAAACTGCTCAGATTTGCCAAGAAACCAGATATCTCCATATGAAAGTCAAACATTTCTTAAATGATATGAGCTGCTCTGTGCATACATTTACTCTTGATTAATGTTTTAGGAGAAACATCTGCAACAACATTGATACGTGAATGTAACTGAGAAGATCCTAGGAAGGAGGCATGTTTACACGAAACAGGAAAACAATTGACAAATATGTAAAATACTAAAAAATGGGCACAACTCTTCAGTGAATTTCATAATCCCATAATCCACAGTGAATACACAGCGATTTCTCAACGTTCATCAAGAAATTTTTTTGGAAGCACATTTTAGTATCGCAAAAGCGATTGTTTTTCTCAAATGTTTCTCTATGTAAATTAGGCTCATAATAGATGTGTTTTGTTCATAAAAACCAGCGTTAAACATCACTAAACCAGCTAGCAACCGCAACCGAGACTTAACATGAGCTTATGTCCTCCGTTTACTGGGAATTCCTCGTTGATGGGCAATCCCCAGTCCCAAGTTCACACCTCTCGGCACAGGGTAGACACACAGTTATCCGCCCATTGCGGCATGCATGCAGCCCTGGTCATCTAAGGCTATCACAGACTTCCATCTCACGTGGTTGAACACCACTTGTCCCTCTAAGAAGTTGGACGCCAACCACAGGAGACGGGTCACTATTTATCATGCCGGAGTCTTGTTTGGGATTAGAATGAACCAGACAAATCACTGCACCACCAACTGGAACAGCCGTACACCACCCCCCCACAGATTCAAGAAAGAACAATCAATCTGTCAATTCTTTCCGTGTCCGAACTAGGAGAGGTATCCGATGTTGAGTCAAATCAAGCTGCAGACTTCACTCCTGGTTTTGCCCTTCCATCAATTCCTTAAGTTTCAGCCTTGCAGCCATAATCCCCCCAGAATTCAAAGACTTGTGGTTTCCCGCACGCTGCCTGGAAAGTCGTGGTCCCTGGTCAGAAATCCTGCAGGAATTCCTTCTCACAAAAAGTGTCAAGAGCGGGCTTGGGCCAAACATCCAGCCTCTGTGAGCTTCCCTAGGCAAGCCCAGGGAGAGTGCCTCAGTCCTGGCCACATTTAGATTTGGCCGCCACAGTGGAGAGTGGTGGCGGGAGCAGAGGTTGTCCTTACGTCATTGTGTGGCCATAAGTTTTGAATGCTTGAACGTAGACCCAATCCAGGTCAGGCAGACCTGGCAGACCAAATACACACATACCAAAACATGAATTTTGACTTTGTTGTTTGAAATGTAAGTTGGTAAACAAGAACCACAACTGTGGTACTTTGACATGTAGTCTTGTTTTCAGGATTACACATTTACTCCATAAATAACCCTTCACAAAGACCCGCCCCCTTTAGTTACTGTTGCTATGTCCGACAACCCATGCGCTCACATGCCACACATAATGTTCTCACGTAGTGAAAAATACATCCCGGAGCAAAGAGGACACTGACAACACGACGACCGACATATTTAATATTTCGTAATTTTTTTAAAGAAGTTTAATCAATAAATAGCGTATAACGTCTCTTTAATGTGTCGTGACAGATCGTTGTAGCTCCTCGTGAACCGATCATCTCTTCATACTAGTTCATTTATAGCATCAAATAAACATGAATGAACATCAGAAGGAATGTTGTTTCAAGCGCGGAAAGACGTGAGTACACACAATTTTTCAAGTTCAAGTTCACCAACGTTAATCTACTAACTCCCCTGACTGCATTCTCTGACAAAATGGCAGAATCTGGGTTATGATTGGTCAGATCGCCTGTCAATCAAACTGTTTGCGAAAGGGTCAAAATCCTAAATCATCATCACATATATCCTATTCACATTTCATTCTCAGTAAAGTTCCCTGTGTGTGTGTTTATGGAGACGGATAAGCATTATAGAGTCATTGTGTGCTGGGTTGGATGGTGGTAAAGCTCTTTTGAAACAATGGCTTTTTGTTTTTGAATGATTTCCATCAATTCTGCCTCCGCGTTGAGCACTATTCCCGCGGGGCAAAACAATCGTCTGATTGGAGCAGCGTGTGAGTGATGATAACCACAGACTGTGGTCTTCTGTGACGCAAAACTCTGGCTCGCGCTGATCGATCGGCGCGTACTCTTTACCCCACTCGTGCTGTTGCTGCAATACTCCCACCCTAGTCCTCGCACACACACTTCCTAATTGAACCCAGGAGTGCGGTGCTCAGGCCGGTCAGCCTTTGTTCAACTTTCCTCATCAAGAGCTCTTGCAGACATTATGCAGAGCTGCGTCCATCTGCCTCAGACAGACGTATCCCACAATGCCACGAAGAAGGAAAGACGTCAAGCCTCTCGCACAGGAAACCTCAGAGCAATGTTTGATTGAAATCTGTATGAGAAAACATGCGTAATCCATGACTGTTTGATTGAAAGTGAACATAATATAGCTAAACCACCATTCAAAAGATTCAAATAAATGACTACTTATATTCAGCAAGGATGCATTAAAGTGATTAAAAGTGACAGATTTTTACACAAACGAAAAGATCAAATATTGACATGGTAGTTTAAAGCAATAGAAGAAAGCTTTGTGAAATCTCAAAGGATCGGGTTGTGTTGTTTCTTGACGTGTGAGATCGGTTGACCTTTGAACAACCTTTTTAGACAATGATCTCAGAGCTGGGATTCAGGAAAACGCTATGACATCAGCACTGGTATCAATGAGCCTCAGGACACACACACACATCTAATCTGCTCATATAAATTTGAAATGGAAAACAAAGAACAATCCAAGCTTGTCATAGTTACAAAGCACTCACACTGTTGCAATGTGAATGTGTGTGGTTCACATAAGCACTTTCTACGACAAGGGCCAATGTCTGAAGAAAAGGTAGTTCTAGGCAAGAAATATTATGGCCCTTGAGGGAAAACCTGGGCTCATTTTAAGTCAACAGCATTTGTTACAAAATGTTGATTAAATCATGGTGAAATGAAATAACACTGTTTTCTTTGGGAGCTACTGTGCAGCCAAAAATTACAAGCCAATTATTAATGTAAAGCTGCTTTGACACAATTTGCATTGCTAAAAGCGCTATATAAGGAAAGGTGACTTGATTTGACTATTGCAATTAAAAAAAGTCAAAATGGAAGTAAATAGTGTCAGCATCCACATGGTTTAAAGTCGGCATGAATTTTATCTTCTAAATGCATGCTATTGATCTTATTGCGAACGATTTATTCATGCGGTGGTGCCTTGACAGAATTATCACCTAAATTTTGAGGTGAAAATGGGAATTTTAATGTCAATCAAATTCCCAGTTATTCATTTCATGTCTCCGAATGTTTTCATTTCTCCACTTTAACATCTGAACCAGAACATACCATATCTACCCATGTAATCGGTCGGAATTCTGTGCTAAGAGGAGTCGGAGGTATAGAAAAGGGGTGGAAAATCCATAGCCGGAAAAAAAAAAAGCCAATCACCATTGAATATTTTACTTTCAGCGGTTAGAGTGCTGAGAAAAAAATACATTGCAGCAGAGAATAGCCTCTCTTTGGTATATCAATTAATCATTGTAGAGACGTAAATTACGTTATATGGCTTGACCTGCTACAGCTGATAATGTACCAACTATCTTAATTATGAAGATTTTGAATATTTGATTGCCCTATGCCTAATTTGGATATACAGCAATCCGCTTCACTGAACAGCTGAACACGCACTTTTAACACGGACATTTAAAAGGACAGAAGGATGGATTTTTCAAGTCATTTTTCAAGTTGGATCTTCAAGTAATAGGCTAGGTGAGCGTATCTTGGTGTATATGTGTCATTTTCATTCAAAAAAAGCCATTTTAAAGCAGTTTAGAATAAAGTGTAGGCCAAAACCCAGAAACAAGTTGTATTTTAGCATATCCATCGTCCTAAATGTTGATGAGAACATGAAATGTCTTCACACTGAACGGGTGATCTCACTAGTCCACTTTCACAGCCTCGTTGTGTTTATAACTGCACTCTTGCAAACTATTATAACTCAAGATTTCAGGGAAAATGTGTTTTAAAACAATTCTCGGACATTTTGTTGACGTCAAAGTCATGTTGTTCGTTTATAGCCTATGTTTAGCTTTTTACTTCTATGAATTTTGAAGCCTAAACTCAATTGGCAGAGGTTGTGTTTATTTGTGAAGATTATTATGATGACAAAATATGTAATAATCATAAACATTTGGTTTTTTGTCAATAATCCAAAGCCAATGGAAAAATCATATTGGGTTTTTGTCGAGGCAACCAGAGTGGTGCAAACTTACGGGTCAGCTTACAAAAATACGTCATCACTGCAGAAGAAAAGAACTGCTGAAACTTCTGTTTCATTGAAACTTTAAAGGCTGAAATGTAAAGCTCTATTTTGTTAATATACACTTTAAAGCTACTGTAAACATGTCTATTATTTAACCCTTGTGCATCCTTATGGACATTTTTGTCTTTGTCAGTTTTTTTTTTAGGTTAATGCCAACTGCATACATTTTGGCACAGGTTTTAATATTTTAAAATTTCACCCTCATTTCCTTTGATAAATCTATTTTGCAGTAGATGCACAAAATAGTCACATTTTGGACCTTAAGGACAAAAATGTCCCTGTTGAAACCCATTAAAACTGCAATTTTTAATCACAGCGCCATTCAACTATGTTTACTAGTGACATTTTCTCAGGTTTGGCCTATAAAACCAACACTCGCTTTATTCCTGTTTTGTGCTTCTGCATATTAGAGCCAGTTGGATAAATTATGCAGCTATAATTGTGTGGGGGTTTTGTTGTGTCAGAATGTGTTTTTTGTGTGTGTAATAAAAAAATTGTGTGTGTGTGAGTTGAATATTTGAAAGAGAAAAACTCTATGGTGCTGCACATCACAAATCCAACCACTGCATGTACCAGAGGATCTAATGGGGAAAATTTTGAACTGCGCCCAAACAATTTCTTACTGAAAGCTCATTTTTTGCAATATTAACCTCAAATTTGGAACAAAACTTTAGATTTTCAAGCAGTTCAACACGTTTCATAAAATATATATTTTATATAAAATATTGTTCATGAAGTATTTTTTTTAACTTAAACCTCTATAACGTTTTTTTTTTTTTTCCTATTTCATTGTTTTAAAAATTTTTTGTACTTCGACAATAATCTGCCAAGGGTCTTCTTTAAAATGAGACCAAACTTAAACTTTTTGTACATGGACATTTTTGACCTATGTGTAACTTTTTTTTTAACTGACGCACAAGGGTTAAAATACGTCAATTACATCAACAAAGACACATTGTCATACACCTGTTGGCAGCTAAAAACACTGCAAATGGCTTTTGTTTAGACTTTTTCTGGCTGGTTTTCATCATCAGATATCATAAACATATGTCCACACCAAAAGTTTATGTTCTTCCCAATGTATAACACCTTGTCACTGCAAAATGTCCAGCAAAAAATGACTTTAAATTTCACTCCTCACCTCACACAAAGTTATCACTTTACTTCCGTATACTTGGAATATAGCAAACAGTTTTATGGACTACTTGACTTACAAGTGCTATTTCTGATTTAATCATCCCCTCACAACCTCTTCATGAGGGTTGCATCAGTGTCCGCTCTGCTCTGGGTTGGGACACACTATTAAAACCATATCAAAGGTCATTTTATTAGGCTTTTGTGACTATAGAATAACAAGGGGGTTTTTTGTCGGCAACGCATGGAAAGTGGCGGCTGGCACCGAGGCATTTTTCCCAGGGTGAATGATGTGAATTGTTAAGATGGTTAGTGCAGGAAGCAGGAGGGTGTGTCTCGCACAGCAGCTGCGGAGGTCGGGAAGTGTTTAAACGGTGATGTCATGAGAGGTACGGTCTTCACAGCGCAAAGTTTCCTTTTATCTCACCTCGGCCTGCTGTGAGAAAAGCTCACAGTTCATCCGTCAACCTCCAGAGATGCATTAAAGCGCCGTGACATGATGGCTGCGGGTCTGCGGTGTGTTTAGTCACAGAATGACACAGGAACGCAACTAACAGACCGTTTCGCGATGATCTCTTTTAAACCTCATGACTTCTCCGTTTGGGGTTTCAGAGACTGAAGTTTTTTTTCTTCTGAAGGGTTTCAGAAGTGTTTTATTTTAATAGTAATGTCAAATTTAAAGTGGTGGTTGATTATGATTTCACTTTTTTAACTTTAGTTAGTGTGTAATGTTCTGCAAAGTTACGACGCTCAAAGTTCAATGCAAAGGGAGAAATTTTCTTGTACAGAAATCACTGTTTAAGGACTTCAACAAGCTTCTTCCCAGGTTAGTGACTTCACTAACCCTAAAATTTACATAAACCCCGCCCCCGAGAACACGCAAAAAAAAAGGGGTGTGGTCATGTTGGGCTGATTTAGAGAAGAGGAAGAGTTGTTGTAGTAGAGTGTTCTTGATGCCGTCATTTTACACCGGACTGCTTCACAAACGAGGGTCAATTCAACACTGGATTTGCAAAAAACCGCTAACCACTAATCCAGTAACTGTTTATAAACGTTCAGTTTCATTCTAAAAGTTGTAACTTCTTCCTGAGTCTCTCCATCAGTGTCGACTCCGGTTTGAACAGTGTAAGGCTGAACATGTTACTGACAATCCTCATTTCGGCTGCGTGAGATTCTCCAGCTTTGTTGTTGTTGAAGCGTGAGCTGTTAAAGCTTCGTCCTTTTCTGGAAAGGGGGTCGGGAGCAGCAGCCCATTTGCATTTAAAGGGACACACACAAAAACAGTGTGTTTTTGCTCACACCCAAATAGGGGCAAATTTGACAAGCTTTAATTAATGATCTGTGGGGGATTTTGAGCTGAAACTTCACAGACACATTCTTCTGGAGACACCAGAGACTTATATTACATCTTGTGAAAGGGGCGTTATAGGTCCCCTTTAAAGATGTGAACATGTTACTGTCAGCAACAGTCAGCAGGAGTGTGAGTTTATGAGATCACAGGGCGTTATTGGATGGCCTTATTATCTATGAAGTGTTAACATTCCTGCCTCCTCCGCCAAGGCACAAGCGTGAAAAGAGTTTGTCGTGGAGCTTTTAAAGAGAGGCCGAATCCGGGGCAAAGTTTGTGACCACCGAGGGGAAACTAAAATATACAATTGACGCCTTTAGAAAACTGCTGATTTACACCATATAAACTACTCATGTAAAAATATCTCAATTGTTTTTATATTCTAGCTTTTTTTTTTGGTGAAGTCTACAGTTGTTTCTTCTAAGAAAAAGAAGTCTCACATGTCTTCTCTAGAGATTCAGTAAATATCTACAACATCTCAAACTGTGCTCAAATCTGTCAAGATTCCAAATAAGCAATAAAAGATCTCAAACATTACATTTCTCTTCTAAATCATCTGGGCTGCTCCACATTAACTTTATAGCTCTCACTGGATAACATAATAAATCATTTCTATTAATATTCTGTTTTCATTGAGTAAAACAAAGTGATACTCACTTCATCTTCTAGACTCAATCAAACAGCACTGCAACCTAGGACTCACCTGCAAAGTCTATTTGAAATATTATTTGTGAATATATGGATATGTATTTCTTAATTAAACCATTTTAAACCTCTGTATGATGTTTAAAATGCGCATGTTCTTACATGTTCGTTACCGGCTCAGATCGATCTAGGCTTCAGCCGCTCAGTCCTTGAGTAGAGGAAATGTGGAGTCCAGGGAGGAGTCGGTTCCCACACCCAGAAGAAGGGCTTTCGGCTGGTCTAACACAAACACTGCAGCCCTCAGGAAGGAAAGGGTTCCCAGACACATCACAGACCCAAAGCCAGCCGAGGAGAGATCGATGATCTGAGACGACTGGCACGCTCACTAACGCAGGTCACACAAAGCGTGAAGAAACGCTCATTTACAGTTTTGTCAAGTTAAATATGGGCATAATTAATATTCAAAAATAATAACAGGTTAAGCTTACCTGTCTCCCATAAATTTTGCCCGAGGAACTGCTGTAGTGTTTTGATTCGCGAGTTGTTCAGTCCGCTTGCTAATCGATTGAAATGATCGACTTGAATGAACGATCATTTTGTGATTCACGAAACATTTCGTTCACACCGCTTTGTGAACGAAACCAACAGATTCATTAAAAGGGATTTACTAGAATGACCCCTGAAATAATCGACTAAAATAACCGGTTCTTTTGCGAGCGGTGAACGAATCGCGAAAGAATCGTTCATTCATCAAGTCAAAAGCTCTCTGAATTCTTTTGTGAACCACAAAATAATCGTTCAATATTCATTTTGGCTTTAAAGAATCTGTCACGGGTGTGTGTAAAGGAATAAGCACAGAGACAGAAATCTCAACATAAAACAGTTTAATTTCAGGAAAATGACAGGGAAGTCCACAACACCGTATAAACAACTTTAACGGCGAACCAGGACTGAACAGATACAGAGGGTTTAAATACACAGGAACACATGGGGAGTAATGAGCAGGGCACAGGTGAATCACATGACTAATAACAAGACACAGTTGACGCAAATGAACTAATAAATGTGACTATGGCAACTAAGGAGGAGTGGGAAACTCAAAACAAGGAACACATGTGACAAATGACAGGACTGGGGAACAGATGAACAGACATAACCTTGACAGAATCGACTTGATGAATGATTCTTTTGCTACTTTCAAAATTATCTTTCAGACCACTTTTCAGTGCAAACCCTTTTTACAGATTCAGTGAAACTAAGATTCATTGTTGATCACTATTAGTTCATGCATCTGTATAAAATTTTTCAGAAACATTTATTCTTGTAGAAATATATATTTTTGGTGAATTGTCCCTGTAAGTACAGTAAGAAGTGACATTTGAGAGATGAGCTTTTTGACCTAATTTTACCCTGTTCATTCATAAACACACACACTTGTACTGGCAGGCGTGTGTGAGCACTCAGGGTGTGAAGTTCATTCTCCATATGTGGGTGAGTGTCTCGCTCTGTCATAATCAAATACGTTTCGCTGTCCATGTCCAATGGACCCGTCTCCGCAATTCAGGATAAATAGGCTCAGCCTACACACACGCAACAACTGCAACATCTCTCTTACAGCACAGGAAAACACACACAGATCTTTTCAGAGTCTCAATATGAGAGTTCAAGCAACATAAAGTTCATTTGGCCAATTCACGTGTTTCTTTAAACTGAACAGAACTTTACAAGCCAACTATAGATGCGCTTGTGCTCTTTCTTCCAACAAAGCATGCAAATGTTAGTTTATTGGGTGTTCATTAGTGTGAAATCGGATTAAACTACAAAATTTAATTCTGGCAAAGCCTTGATATTATTCTTCTTGGTTTATTGTACCAATTGCAGAATGTCCTCCAACGCAAACCTCAGGACTGCTTCCAAGACATTGAGAAAATCAGTCTTTGACCTCAGCTGATGAACTTCAGGGAAATAAAATGCTGTCTAAGGGTCTCAAGACTCAATGTTCCCCACGCATTGAACTCTGGGGGGGAAAAGCGTCAAGTATAGCATTTCCCAGAGCCACATGCAATGCATGTCAAATGTTGCAATGCAAAGCTCAGTTTCAATTTTGAACCCGTTTGCAGCTGGCCTCTCTGAGCACAGCCAATGATTGTTTTTGCATGGGAAATATAATCATATTATACATATTTTATCCAAATTAATAATTCAAAATGGTCATCAAGAGCGTTTTTCAAAACAATTTGGCCAATTCATCAAAAAGAATCAACAAGAAGGAATGATTTTGTAAGTCACAAAACATTTTGTTCAAAGCACTTTGCACACCGATTTGACCGATTCACTAAAACGAATCAACTAAATTCTCTTGCCATTCACAAAATGATTTGTTCAGACTGCTTTGCAAATGGATTTTGACCTAGAATGAACCATTTAGGCCTTTTTTCGATTAACAAAAATCATTCAGACCATTTGCTATCCAATTTGACCAATTGATTGAAAAGAGTTGACTTGGATGAACTATTTATTTGCGATTCACATTTAGACCGTTTGCGATTCAATTTGACTGATTCCTTGAAAAGAATCAAATAGAATAAACAATTAATTTGTGAATCACCAAAAAATCATTCAGACCATTTGCGATCCAGTTTAATCGACTCATTGAAAAGATTTGACTTGAATGATCAATTCTTTTGGGATTCACAAAACAATCATTGAAACTGCTTTGCAAACCAATATGACTGATTCATTGAAAAGAATTGACTAAAATGAATGATTCTTTTAGGACCCCAAAATCAGACCGCTTTGCAATTGCAAACTGATTTGACTGAATCATTGAAAATAATTGACTAAAAGGAATTATTCTTTTGGGATTCACAAAACAATCACTTTGCGAACCGATTTGACCAATTCATTGCAAAGAATCGACTATAATGACCTATTTATCTGCGTTAAACATTTAGACCATTTGTGATTGAATTTGACTGATTCATTAAAAAGAATTGACTAAAATGAATGATTCTTTTGGGATTCACAAAACAATCATTCAGACCGCTTTGCGACCCGATTTGACCAATTCATTGCAAAGAATTGACTAGAATGAACCTTTATTTTCGATTCACAAAGTAATCATTTAGACCTTTTGTGATTCAATTTGACTGATCCATTTAAAAGTATCAACTAGAATAAACAATTAATTTGTGATTTACCAAAAAAAAAATCATTGATCATTTGCGATCCAATTTAACTGATTCATTGAAAGGAATTGACTATAATTAACTATGAATTTGCGAAACACATTTAGACCATTTGCAATTCAAATTGACTGATCCATTGAAAAGAATCAACTAGAAAAAAAACTATTCATTTGTGATTTACCAAAAAAAATCATTGATCATTTGCGATCCAATTTAACTGATTCATTGAAAGGAATTGACTACAATTAACTATGCACTTGCGATTCACATTTAGACTATTTGCGATTCAAATTGACTGATCCATTGAAAAGAATCAACTAGAAAAAAAACTATTCATTTGTGATTTACCAAAAAAAAAAAAACCATTGATCATTTGCGATCCAATTTAACTGATTCATTGAAAGGAATTGACTACAATTAACTATGAATTTGCGATTCACATTTAGACCATTTGCGATTCAAATTGACTGATCCATTGAAAAGAATCAACTAGAAAAAAAACTATTCATTTGTGATTTACCAAAAAAAAAAACCATTGATCATTTGCGATCCAATTTAACTGATTCATTGAAAGGAATTGACTACAATTAACTATGAATTTGCGATTCACATTTAGACCATTTGCGATTCAAATTGACTGATCCATTGAAAAGAATCAACTAAAAAAAAAAACATTTCATTTGTGATTTACCAAAAAAAAAAATCATTGATCATTTGTGATCCAATTCAACTGATTCATTGAAAAGAATTGACAACAATTAACTATGTATTTGCGATTCACATTTAGACCATTTGCGATTCAAATTGACTGATCCATTGAAAGGAATCAACTAGAAAAAAACTATTCATTTGTGATTTACCAAAAAAAAAAAAAAATCATTGATCATTTGTGATCCAATTTAACTGATTCATTGAAAGGATTGACTACAATTAACTATGAATTTGCGATTCACATTTAGACCATTTGCGATTCAAATTGACTGATCCATTGAAAAGTATCAACTAGAAGGAACAATTCATTTGCGATTCACAAAAGGTCATTCAGACCATCTTCGATACACTGTGACAGAATCAGATTCATTGAAAAATACTAGAATGACCCATTCTCTGTGATTCACAAATTGCTTTTCTATTAAAAACTATGAATTTACCCTACCGCCACACCGTGCAAATAACTTGGTATAAGAAAATCTGTCATGAGAACAATCCAGGGAATGGCAAGACAGAAAAAGAGTATTTCAGGGTAAACACTACACTGACACTTGGATGCAGGAATAGGAATAAACTTGATAAACTTTGTTTATGCATGTCAGTCAAACATGAAGTCGGAATTCTGGAACTCCAGGAGGTCAAATGTTTTCCGTCTCTCTTTCTGGACAGTTTGGCACCACTTCTGCATCCACACAGACAGGACAGACTCCACCCGCACCTCCGAAATACACAAACGGATAATGCATAAAACATTTAATTCCTGCTTATTCATTATATAAAAGTCTGACAGGCTTGCGATTTCAAAATTCATGCACAGATGTTGTGGTGCCGCTGTATCTCAGAGTTTTTCACTTATCAGTTTCGTAATGTCAGCAGAATGAATGATGGCAACAATCTGTTCCTCAGGCTTGAGAGAGATCAGGGCTTCTCTAATGATTGACATTTTATTTTTTTTAATCACTATTAAATGTGATGAAAAAAATGTTAAAACTGATTAAACCTCTATTACTAAGTATTAAAGTTCAGCATGTGTGTCGTCCTGCTGTGTTTGAATAATTAATTCCTCTAATCATGTCATGTTGAATAACTCTTCGGCTTTACTAACTGTTAAAATGTCAAGTTGCTTTTGCATCTCAATGTGTATAATTTCAATGTTTCATTGCAGCATCATGAATAATACAAATGCATAAAATGTCTGCTCGCTTCAGATTCAAATAGGTCCAAGTTCATGAGGCCTGTTTTCAGTGCTGAGCACTTCTGCCCTCTGCTGCTCTAAAGAGACATTGCACTGAATATTATCTGATCAGACCTGCTGCTATCATGGTGAAAGATCCGCTTTAGGAATGAGTGAATTATTCATGTCTTGCTTATATAAATTGCATGGGTATGTTATGATAGAAAGTTGATCTGTGGATTATAATCTCTCTCTTGCTCTCTGTCAGATTTTAATTCAGATTTGGTATGCTAAAAGGGTTTGTATTGCTAATACTTTTATCCTCCACTTGTTTCCACTGAGTGGTTCAGGACAGTACTGTACGGTACGCCAGCAGTTTGATTGACAGGCGATCTAACCAATCATAACCCCGAATCCGCCATGTTGTCCGACAAAGCAGTCAGACTAGATCAATGTTGGTGAACTTGAAACTTCATACTAGTTCATTTATAGCATCAAATAAACATGAATGAACATCAGAAGGAATGTTGTTTCAAGTGCGGAAAGACGTGAGTCCACACAATTTTTCAAGTTCAAGTTCACCAACATTAATCTACTAACTCCCCTGACTGCTTTGTCAGACAAAATGATTGGTTATGATTGGTCAGATCGCCTGTCAATCAAGCTGTGTGTGAAGGGTCAATTGACACAGATCAGTGATGAGTGACAGGGCAAGGGTACTTCAGGGGCCAATCAGATTTCAGCTGGGGGCAGTGAAATCCTCCTCCCTTGAAATCGGTTCTCCCCAAACTGTAAGTTAATGATACAAATGATACATATTGCTTACTAATTGCGTGTAAGGCTGGTAGCTTACACTACTATTTTGAACCAATAATCAACCCCTGCATGCGTAAGAAAACAATTTAGGGCATAATACAACCCACTGGACGTCATTTCTGACACTTGATTAACTGTAAATAAATAATAATATTTGAAATGTTGTAAAAGTGATACGGAGATGGCGTTTTTATCCAACAAGTTTCATCATTCTTAGTATGTTGACATATTGGGAATATCAAAAGCTCAACAATTCATAGGGATCATTTTTTTTTAGTGTTTTTCAGTTCAATAAGGTTGTGTTATAGATTCAGTTCGATTTTGTTGTGCATTTTGGAGCCTTTATTTTTTAATTTAGGCTGTTTTTTCCATTTCTATTTCAGTTATTTTTGTATATTTTCATTTAGGTTAACATTGCCTCAGTGGTGTGCCTCTCGTCTCGCATAATGTGATAGATTCTAGTGAAGGCTGCTAAAACAGATGGTTCAATCCCTTCTCACAATCAAGATTAGGATTACACAGGAGGCCTGCGCCGTATTACACACACATAATCAGCGTGTCTCAAGACATTAAAAACAAAGAAAAATGGAAGGGAAAAAACAGTAACTCCATACGAGATTTCAAATTACAGTAATGTTTTGCTGGAGTCACCGCAAGCCAGTGATAGAAAAACAGTGAAATTTATCCACTTACATATCTTAAAAATAAAAGGGATTTTGTTGTGATGTCATAGAGGAACCATTTTTGGTTTCCAAAAGAATCTTCCAGTCAACAGTTTTTAAAAGAACCATTATTTAGTATAAAGACTGTTTTAAAAATCGAAAGAACCTTTTTCCACTATAAAGAACCCGGAAAGATTCCGAGTGGAAGGACGTTCTTTATGGAACTATTGATGCCAATAAAGAACCTTTATTTTTAAGAGTCTTCTTTCATCCTTACAGCGATATATATATATATTATATATATATATATATATATATATATATCGGCCATTAGGCATTTTGGCCATTCATTTACACAGCAATGCCATTTTGGGGGCCTGAAAATGTAATTTTTTAAAAACGATACCTATATAATTTCAGTGTAAAGTAAAAAATGTGAATTTGTGAAAACAGTGACATTATGCGCATTGCATATTACGTGTTCAGTCTATAGGCACATAGCTTTTCTTTACAAACAGACATCGCCATCTACTGGCCTGGTATGAATAATGTTCTTAGCCGTTTATGGAGATCCGCGTGAACACAAAAATTTTCAAAAGCACAAAGGAAGTACATCGTTGTCCTCTAAACGTTCCCTCTGGGCACGAATGAAGCTTCAAGTTCACACAGAGGAACTACAGGTGTTGAACATTAATTCATTTACATGAACACATTTGACAAACATTTGGGACATTTCCAGACAAACCTATTTTTGTCAGATGTTTTTATTTAACATTTTGCTTTAATATCTTGTTATCTAATGCAATACACTACCATTCAAACCTTTGATAAGTGTTTTGAAATAAATTAATACTTTTATTCAGCAAGGATGCATTGAATTAATCAAAAGCGACAGTAAAGACATTACAATGTTGAGTCTCAGATCTTATTCATCAAAGAATCCTGAAAAAATGTATAAGTCAAAACTGTTTTCAACATTGATAATAATCATAAATGTTTCTTGAGCATCAAATCATCATATCAGAATGATTTCTGAAGGATCATGTGACACTGAAGACTGGCGGAATGCTGAAAATTCACAGGAATAAATTAGATTTAATATATATTCGCGTAGAAAACAGTTATTTTGAATAGTAGTAATATTTCACAGTATTATTTATCAAATAAATGCAGCCTTGGTAAGCAGAAGAGACTTCTTTCAAAAACATTTGAAAAAAACTTACTGACCTCAGACTATTGAACTCTAGTATGTATTTTCGGAGCTCCTGTTTCTTTCCTCTTAGACTCAGTTCCTGATTTCTTCATCCAGTCTTGTTCTGGGTAAAGTAAAGACGCTACAAGTAAGAAGTCTGCTGTGGCTTAAAGTATTTTTAGAAACAGACATTATTTTTCATTATTTAACACCATCAGTTTCTCTTTCTTTGTCGGTTAAACGCTGGATATTCATTGCGTTCTTGTGCACAATTTTTATTTTGCCCTGTGCAACTCATCTGCAAATACTTTGGCAGTACAAATGAGTTTGTGATGCCAACAAAACGAATTAAAACTGAGCGACTGACAGACAGAGACTAATCCGCAAATGCTCTGGCGATACAGATGTGCAATTATTAGTCATGCCAATAAAGCACATTAGACTGAAACTGAGAGACAGACAGTGTGTGTGTGTGTGTGTGTGTGTGTGTGTGTGTGTGTGTGTGAGAGAGAGATTGAGAGAGGCAGAATGAGAGAGGGATTTGTGTGAACTAATCCCTCACAGGTCTGTATGTTCTGAGACGCCGCTCACGTATCGTCTCAGTCCTTCAGGTTCCTGCCACCGCCGCCATGAGTTTCATCGCAGATGATGTTGAGATAGACCCGGTCACCCTCAACCTCATCATACTGATCGCCAGCTATGTCATCCTCCTCCTCGTCTTCCTCATCTCCTGCATCCTCTACGACTGCCAGGGCAAAGACCCCACCAAGGAGTACGCGCCCGACCCCGTGCCCAACGTCAACCCCACTCCCATCCGGCTGGTGGTCATGCAGAGCTCGCCCGCCAACGCCCGGTGGGACCAGAACAAGATGGTGACCAGCTACGAACCGCCGGCCCAAGAGAAAAAGAGTACTTTGGTCTGACAGGCTGGAAGGAGACGGACTGATAACAGCTCAACATTATCTTTTTTTATCTACTGTACATAATTATGCAAGTACTGTATCGCTCATTTGATATTTTGTACGTCTTTTTAAACAATTCATTACTTCGGTGCAAGACTGAATCATGTCAAGATTGGATTATCAGAAGAGACGGTAAGCAAAAAAACCCACAAATGGCACTTTAATAGCTCAGTTGTTTCTCCTGGACAGAATTGAAATGAAGAACAAATGGGCATTTGTTGGGGTTTTCTGGGAAAAAGATCTCTAAGTAATCTAAATCTAAATCAATACCATAGAAGAACCATTTTTTGGTTCCACAAAGAACATCTCATTGATCATTTCTTAAAAGAACCTCTTTTTTTCTTAGTGTGTGAAGAAAACTTTAGCATTCTAAAGAACATTTTTGTGGAATGGAAAGATTCTATGGATGTTGAAGGTTCTTCATAGAACCAATAAAGAATCTTTATTGTCAAAGAACAGATCTAAATAATGTCTCAAACTGTGCTTAGATTTACAAAACGTCTGCAGTTAAGTTTTAGCGTGAACTCAAGCGATGCTTCCAACTTTCAAATTTGGTGACACTTTATTTTAGGGTTCAATTCTCCTTTTTAACTAGTTGTTTTATTATCATATTAGTTCTTAAAAAGCATATGTTGTTCTGCAAGACCTTATTCTACACCCCTTAAGCCTACCCAATACCTGAAAGCTACAAAAACTACCTTACTAACCATAAATAAGCAGTAAATTAGGAGTTATTTGAGGCAAAAGTTGTAGCTGATAGTGCATACATGTTCCCCATACTAGTGTTACCTAATTTTTTATACATTGTAAAAAGAGTAAATCTGTGAAATTTATGGGGAGAAAAAATGGCAGCTGTGGTAAAAAATACGGTAGCATGATTTTCTGGGGCTGAACTTCAATTTTATTTAAAAAAAAAAAAAACTCTGTTGGCTGTATTTAATCAGCTGATATAATGTTAATAATACAGCCTATACTCTGTTTTTTACTGTAATTATGTAGGCGGTAAAAAAACTCATGATGAATTAATAAATAGCTTTTTCCACAAGCTGCGATATTAAACTACAGATTACAGCACAGTGTCATGCACACAAATACAAAACATCATATTGGTAACACATGTGACTTAAATAATACAGTAAAAATTAATTAAACAAGATAAGACGAGACAAAACCCAAATGTACGTAACTGATAACAGAACTAAACAAGAAGCATAATTGATTAAACAAAATCAAACGTAAAGTCTCACAGGTTTGGAATATCAGATTAGGGATTTTTACTGTAAATTATAAAATGATGGTTTGTTTGTATGTACAAAAACAGCATTTTACTGTAAAATTACTAAAACGGTCCAGTTCAGCTCTAATTCAGTTTTTCAATGTATATAGTAAGCAAACTTAGGATTACGCAATTACTTTTTACTGTAAAAATGCTACCTGTTAATTAGTTATCTTGATAAACAGGGATAATGTAGATGTAATCTTACATTTCATTTCATTTTACAGTAAAATACTATTAAATGCAAAATTTTTAGAAGTAAAACTTACCAAAATTATCTCATAATTTGCCTTGAAAAGCCACATTCCCAGAACAAAATTTTTCCATTTTAATAATTATGTTTCTTATTATGCATTTTGTTATCAGTTATGTACATTAGGATGTTATTATTTAGCGTCACATGTGTTACCATGATGGTGTTTTGTATTTGTGTTCTTGACACTGCGTGCCCTTTCTATAATATTAGTATTCTCTTCATCTTGTGGAAAAGCTACTTATGATGAACACTTTACCCCCGTGTTATTGGTGGTTGTTTTATGTTAAAGGCACAAAGCAGATTTTAGTAGTATTGTGGCCTTGCTAACGCAATAGAAAAGGCCTGTTGGATTTACCAGTGTAAACCCAACCTAGGTTGTTCTGTAAATATGTTTACACTGAAGGATTATTCTGACAGGATTTGTCTTTTTTACTGTGCAAAACTATTGACTCTTTTTGGAGAAACATCTGAGCAAAGCTGATACTTAAATGTGACATAACTGGCAACGTCATTAATTCTCCATAGCTGTAAAAGAGCAACTTCTGAGCCGTGCGGAGTCTTTTTCTGAACCGTGTTTGATCCATGAATCAGTCAAATGGAGGTCAGGCGCTTCCGGGAAGCTTCGGTGGTGCCTGTGATTGGTTTATAAACAATTGTCTATGACAACATACAGCATCTATTCTGAGATCTCGTTGGCTTGTAAATTAGATTATCCATAAGCAACACCACGGCTGAAGTTGTTTAGAGGATAAACTGTAACTTTACATAAAGCGCATCACTGTTTTTGTTTGTGTGTCTGCAACATTGTGACGGTTTGAATCGCTTTGTCACGGAGGTCTTGACCCCATTAGCCGCTGAGCTCATGCTACTTCTTACTTAGGCTATTTTTACTCTTCAGTTTCTCAGAGCGAGAACAGTATATTTTGGTGTAAACTACACTGTTTAAAATTACCTGTAAATTTTACAGTATAATACTGGCAGCAGGGTTGCCAGCCAATTACTGTAATTTTTACAGTACCATTACTATAATTTAATTTACAGAATTTTACTGTATTCTTTGATTAACATCTTTTTTAAATTTGCTGTAATGTTTTTTTAATTAAATAAGTCACTTACCACAGTTGTAGAGCACTCTCTCTTGCTGCTACCAGAATCTCAACCGTTGAAAATCCTACAATGCCTCTTTATGCTTGAAATTTACGGTAATATCCTGTAATTTTGAGTTAAACCGCCACGCCCCCCAGAATGCATTGCAGTTTACAGCAATATGCTGTATTATTAAGAATACAGCCATCTGCTGTAAAATATTGCTGTAATTTTCACAGCAATTCATTACAGTGTATGGCTACCATATAGACAAACACAGAAAGCTGCAGGATTTCCCCTATCCAAGCTCCTTTATTCAGTTTGTACATCATTTATACAAATAAAGCATCATAAATGATGATTGACAGCTCACTGCGGTGATGATAATGTGTCTTAATCATATCGGTTGAAGTTTATCGTCGTCGGACCATCTTTGACACACACGCCATCTGTTTCAAAGGTTGAGTGACTTGTAGCACAGAGTAAATATTTAACGTAAAGATAACAGAAGATAGCACTGCATCACACAGTAAACATGCACCAACTCAAAAGTAGACACGTGTACTTTTGGTTTCAGATCCATCTTTATAACTCCTCCTTGTCAAACTATTTTTTTGTGGTCTTTAATAGAGATGCTAACTGGGAAATTAGTCATTTTTAGCACTTGCATTAGGTGTTAATGCAAGAGAAAAACAGAATTGATGTCTTCGCAAGGATAAATGCATCAGAAATACAGAAATAGGGCCAGGACGGTCCTGAGAGGATCTGTCAGTGCTGTCAGTAGAGGGTTCTAGGAGGTCAGTGCTGTGTTTTGGGGGCTACTACAGGTCGGAGGCGCGCAGCTGGCAGCGTATTTGTACTGAGGCGGATCTCGGGGATATTATTTCAGCTTTCTCCTCTCAGGTGGCCCCTTTTGTTATGTCACCACGGTTCCTACTCTTACAGTCTATGAAAGAGTAATGAGAAGTCTTGTCCTTAAGGGAAAGCGCTCTGCGCAAGAACAATCTGGGTATAATTTCATTTAGAGTCCCTCTGGACCTTTAGGAGACAAGGAGAAGAATATTGTTCGTTTGGTGACCTGGATCTATTTATCTAGACTAACTAGATGTGGAGTCCCTCAAGGTTCCATTCTTGCTCCAGTTTTATTCTCTTTGTATATGCTCGCCCTGGGGTCAATTTTTAAGAAAACATTTGTTACGTTGACGATACCCAAATCTATCTGCCCGTAGGATCAAACAACATGGGTTTGGAAACTCTGCGAATAGCGAATGTAAAGGACTGGATGTCTCTAAATTGTCTCCACCTCAATGAAGGCAAAACTGAGATTGCAGTTTTTGAACCTACAGAAGCTGCTAGCTCCCGTTGAAATTTTGGACCTCTGTCTTCATGTGTGAAACCACTTGGGAAGAATTTGGGCATATGTTTTGATAATGCTTTTTTTCATCTCCGAGTCCTAGCTAAAGTGAAATCATTTCTTTCTTTTAAGGACTTTGAAAGCGCATTTATTTCTACAAGGCTTTACTATTGTAATTCCCTGTATGTGGGTATTAACCAGGCATCTCTTAACCGTCTGCAGATGGTTGAAAATTCAGCTGCTAGGCTCCTTACTGGTGTGCGTAAATGAAAGCACATTAGTCCAGTTCTGAAATCCCAACATTGGCTTCCAATTCGCTACAGAATCAATTTTAAAGTTTTATTGCTGGTTACTAAATCCTTAAATGGATCAGCTCCTGTTGACATCTCCAACTTGCTATCTATTCACAATCCTGGAAGGTCTCTTAGGTCATCCAACCAGATACGGCTAAATGTTCCTCAAGCCAGATTAAAACTGACAAGAGACCGTGCTTTTGCCGTTTCAGCACCAAAACTTTGGAACAGCCTCCCTGTTTCCATTAGAACTGCCTCAACACTGCATGAATTTAAAACACAACTTAAAACCCATCTTTTTTTCTTTGGCTTTTAATTGTAGCTGATCTGTTTTGGGTCTGGTCTGGTCTAGTCTGTGTTGTGTTTTGCATGTTGCTAAACGTTTGATAATATTTGACATATTGTACAGCACCTTGGTCAAATGGATCTTAAGTAGGCCTATAAAGTACGTTCAACATGATTTAAGTATGCCTTTTGAATTTATTCCAGGACCAACAACACGTCCTACTTGGCTGAATCACATTGTGAACCACTACACTTTTTTTTTAAGGATCTAGACGACTTAAATCCTTTTAGACCAATGTCAGGACAGGCAAAGCTACCAAAAGATTCATTGGGCATTACAGGTCATTTGTCTAGAGTGATCATGAAAAGAGAAACAAATGCATACAGTGCCAAACACTAATCGAATTACCTTGAGTGTTGATCTGTAGACAAGCTGAATGAGGGAGGCGAAATAACTCTAGCTGACCTTAATTTGGATTCACAGAAATAATATCGATATGCTGTTTTCTGGCAAATGAACACGTCCGAAACTTGATAAAGAAGCTCCATATCGACCTCATATGGATTAACTAACATCTAATATCAACATAGGAACTATTAAATATAAGAGACAATTAAATGACATCATTCATGTTTCCGGGTGAGTTCCAGTCAGATTTAGAGTTCCAGTTCCATAGTGAACATTTGAAATCAATGTTCAATGGCTGATACATTTGATGCATTTATTTTAAGTGTGGTCTTTTAAAACATCTCCATTTGCAGATCCAGTTGTCTGTTTGGCGTCACATGTACGGCATACATTAACGTTAACAGATAGGAACAGAAGATTTGATTGTAGAGAAAAACGTCATGAAAGATTATAAGGAGGAAGAGAAGGATCAGCCTTCCTGTTAGTGTCTTAGTGTAAATCCCCTGGTTTATTTAGCCTTCTCAACTTCCTCTACCAGCTGAACTGGACTCTTTCTATAGCATTAAGAGCTGGTTGCTGAGAGCCGGGCTACATTGGTTTTTGACTACCATGCAAAGGGTTGAAATTTCCATGAACACACATGGCTATAAGGGCGCTGTTTCTTTCATGTTCATTAGAGAAGACATTAAGATGAAGAAGGAGGGTTGCCATGGATTTATCTTGCATTTACATTTACATTTAGTCATTTAGCAGATGCTTTTATCCAAAGCGACTTACAAGTGAGGAATACAAACATGCAATTGTTCATGAATTGGCAAATAGACACAGGAAGTGCTCACAATACAAGTTTCATACATTGCTCAGTACCATCAGCTAGAGTAGGAAGGGAAAAGGGAAGGATAGGTTTTTGTTGTTGTTGTTGTTGTTGTTGTTTTTTTTCTTCTTCTTCATTTATCTATGAGACTAAAGTACGCATTGTCCACCCACCATGCTCTCACATTTAGAAGAAGTGCTCGGGTTGGTGCAGTTTAAACTTCTTGCACTGCAAATTAAAGTCACAGGTCTTGCAGTTGGTGTTCAGGACTTCAAAGTGTGATCAAAGTGTGTATCTTTTGTTGACTAAACTCAATATATTTACTTATCTTTTTGCATTTTTTTTTAGTTTGACTTATTTATATAAGTTTATCTGGCAAATTATAATCTTAACTGATTAAACTTGGTAATGAAAACTTCACTTTAGTTATCTAAACTTAAATTTTATAGTCATGAAAACTTCACTTTAGTTCTCTGAACTTAAATTTTATAGTCATGAAAACTTCACTTTAGTTATCTGAACTTAAATTTTATAGTCGTGAAAACTTCACTTTAGTTCTCTGAACTTAAATTTTATAGTCATGAAAACTTCACTTTAGTTCTCTGAACTTAAATTTTATAGTCATGAAAACTTCACTTTAGTTCTCTGAACTTAAATTTTATAGTCATGAAAACTTCACTTTAGTTCTCTGAACTTAAATTTTATAGTCATGAAAACTTCACTTTAGTTCTCTGAACTTAAATTTTATAGTCATGAAAACTTCACTTTAGTTCTCTGAACTTAAATTTTATAGTCATGAAAACTTCACTTTAGTTAGCTGCAAAGCTGCTTTAATCAGGATTGATTACATTACTGTAATCTTTTGTAAATTATATTTGATTATGGCAAATTAAAATCACAACAACACATAAATATTCAAAACAATAAGGATTTTTTTTTTTTTTTATAAAACGTACACTGTATTTTACCAAAAAACATACAGCAATTTGACGGAGCTGCTCTGCAAGAGGGTGCAAAAAGCTTGCGATAAATAACTCAACCCCTGGGTTGTTATGTCTGACCCAGGATCTGGAAAACACAAAAACTACCCAAACACTGAGTTGTTATGTCTGACCCAGGATCTGGAAAACAAAAAAACTACCCAAACACTGAGTTGTTATGTCTGACCCAGGACCTGGGTAACACAAAAACTACCCAAACACTGGATTGTTACCTTTGACCCAGGATCTGGGTAACACAAAAACTACCCAAACACTGAGTTGTTATGTCTGGCCCAGGATCTGGAAAACACAAAAACTACCCAAACACTGGGTTGTTATGTCTGACCCAGGATCTGGAAAACACAAAAACTACCCAAACACTGAGTTGTTATGTCTGACCCAGGATCTGGAAAAAAAAAACTACCCAAACACTGAGTTGTTATGTCTGACCCAGGACCTGGGTAACACAAAAACTACCCAAACACTGGATTGTTACCTCTGACCCAGGATCTGGGTAACACAAAAACTACCCAAACACTGAGTTGTTATGTCTGACCAGGATCTGGAAAAAAAAAAACTACCCAAACACTGAGTTGTTATGTCTGACCCAGGATCTGGAAACACAAAAACTACCCAAACACTGGGTTGTTATGTCTGACCCAGGATCTGGAAACACAAAAACTACCCAAACACTGAGTTGTTATGTCTGACCAGGATCTGGAAAACACAAAAACTACCCAAACACTGGATTTGTTATGTCTGACCCAGGATCTGGAAAACACAAAAACTATCCAAACACTGGATTGTTATGTCTGACCCAGGATCTGGAAAACACAAAAACTACCCAAACACTGGATTGTTATGTCTGACCCAGGATCTGGAAAACACAAAAACTACCCAAACACTGGATTTTTACGTCTGACCCAGGATCTGGGGTTAACACAAAAACTATCCAAACACTGGATTGTTATGTCTGACCCAGGATCTGGAAAACACAAAAACTATCCAAACACTGGATTGTTATGTCTGACCCAGGATCTGGGTTACACAAAAACTACCCAAACACTGGATTTTTACGTCTGACCCAGGATCTGGGGTTAACACAAAAACTATCCAAACACTGGATTGTTATGTCTGACCCAGGATCTGGAAAACACAAAAACTATCCAAACACTGGATTGTCATGTCTGACCCAGGAACTGGGTTACACAAAAACTACCCAAACACTGGATTTTTACGTCTGACCCAGGACTGGGTTAACACAAAAACTACCCAAACACTGGATTTTACGTCTGACCCAGGATCTGGGTAAACACAAAAACTACCCAAACACTGGATTGTTATGTCTGACCCAGGAACTGGGTTACACAAAAACTACCCAAACACTGGATTTTTACGTCTGACCCAGGATCTGGGTAACACAAAAACTACCCAAACACTGGATTGTTATGTCTGACCCAGGAACTGGGTTACACAAAAACTACCCAAACACTGGATTTTTACGTCTGACCCAGGATCTGGGTTACACAAAAACTATCCAAACACTGGATTGTTATGTCTGACCCAGGATCTGGAAAACACAAAAACTACCCAAACACTGGATTGTTATGTCTGACCCAGGAACTGGGTTACACAAAAACTACCCAAACACTGGATTGTTATGTCTGACCCAGGATCTGGGGTTAACACAAAAACTACCCAAACACTGGATTGTTATGTCTGACCCAGGATCTGGATAACACAAAAACTACCCAAACACTGGCTTTTACGTCTGACCCAGGATCTGGAAAACACAAAAACTACCCAAACACTGGCTTTGTTATGTCTGACCCAGGATCTGGAAAACACAAAAACTACCCAAACACTGGCTTTTACGTCTGACCCAGGATCTGGATAACACAAAAGCTCTCCTAATGCCTGCTTAAGGCTACCATCACTGTTCTACTTTTTTGTAACATGCTGAAATGCATGTAACTTTTAGTCTCGCTCCCATCCCATTAGTAGCTCTGTGTATAATCTGATGACCTGGAAAACATTTAAAGTCTGAGACTATGAGACCTGCAGTCAGACAGGTAATTCCTATCTGTACAAAAATGCAATCAAAACCTAATATTGTGATATATCATTACAATTTAAAATAACTGATTTCTAATAGAAGTAATTTATACCTGTGATGGCAAAGCTTTCAGTCTTCAGTGTAACATGATCAAGTATTTTTCCAGGAAAACAAGAAAAGCATGTAGCAAAACATGACTCTGACTTCTTCTCAATTCAGTTAACAGCCTTACGTAAATGTTCAGTGGAATCTAATGCCGTTGCTTCTGGTTTATGTAATGTTGCTTCTGGTCACAGAGAATGCTCTTCATCCAAACACACTGTTTCACATTAATATTGTGCAAGTTTGCCTTTAGCATTAGTTGCAACATGCGGGTAGGGATGCATTTTATGCTTGTGTGTTCATGAACAGAATGGTTGAGATGAACTCCCTGTGCAAAACAACAAATTTGATTCACCACCCCAAGGGAAAATTCTGCTACAAAACAGGAGCACAAGTGAACAATTACACAACTTCACTTTAAAAGGTTCCAAAAGGGAAGGATTGCAGTGATGCAGTAGAATAACTATTTTTGTTTCCCCAAAGAATCTTTCAGTGAACAAGTGAACTTATCATGAAAATCTTTACATGTTTAAGTCTAAAATCAGGTCCTCGGTGCATCTACGAACCCACAAAATCTGAAAAATGACAACCCAGTAACTTTTTGCAAAGCCTTTCTCTGAAAAAACTAGCCATTCAGATTTCGCTCCCCTTGTGACATAGGAAGGGGATCTTATTATAATATTGCCACCCCTTAATCTGCACGTTTCCACCCACGTTGCCGCCATTTTGTTTTCGCAAGTGACAACAGGTTTTAAGGCCATGGCAAACGTTCGAGCAAAGCATGCCTACTGTTCTGTCGTTGGCTGCACAGATGAGCACTGAACACTATTTAGTCGATGATTTGAATCAGCTCCACAGCAACTACATAAATTTATTCTCTAACCGTTCAGAAACGTCCAGTTTCATTCTAAAAGTTGTAACTTCTTCCTGAGTCTCTCCATCAGTGTCGACTCCGGTTTAAACAACGTAAGGCTGAACATGTTACTGACAATCCTCATTTCGGCTGCGTGAGATTCTCCAGCTTTGTTGTTGTTGAGCAACCGAAGCGGGAGCTGTTAAAGCTCCGCCCTCTTCTGGAAAGGGGGCGGGAGCAGCAGCTCATTTGCATTTTAAGGGACGCACACAAAAACGATGTGTTTTTGCTCCCACCCAAATAGGGGCAAATTTGACAAGCTATAATAAATGATCTGTGGGGTATCATGAGCTGAAACTTCACAGAAATATTCTGGAGACACCAGAGACCTAAAGGTTCCCTTTAAAAAAAAAAGACCCCCCCCCCCCCTCCCCTTTAATAATCAAAAAAATCTTGCACTATAAAGAACCTTTTTTGCATTGAAAAGTTTTCATGGATGTTAAAGGTTCTTCATGGAACCATCAATGCCAATAAAGAACATTACTTTTTAAAAGTGTAAACAAACACACAATGCAATCAAGAGAAAAACAGAGTTCAGTGGCATTTTGATCATGTATTATTCAGATGCTATGGTTCAGAGGCTTACACCCTTAGAAAAGTAAGGTTGCAGTGGTATCACAAGCTAATACCACATACTTTGAAACTGAACCATTTCCATATTGGTATTTACATGCTAGTCTAAAGTAGGCCAATTGCCTACTAAAATTGTAATTTGATAACACTGAGTGATTACCATATGCATGGTATTTACAAATTTATATGGCACTCCAAGGTATTTTAATTAAGTTTCACCCCCATTTTTGAGAATAGACATGAAAATGCACTATCCAAACTTAAATGTTTATAATTCAAGAATACTTTGGAGTATAGTTTGTTCTTGTTTTAAAGAAGATCAGATTATTGCTTAAGTATAAGGACTAAAAATTAAATTATGAAAAAGTAATGTAAATTTACCGTAAATCCAAACTACTAAATATTTTTAATTTAAAAAATAATAATAATATTACTCCTGTTATAAATTGATGAATTATTATCCAAATATCATTTCTAACACAAAATCGTTGGCAAATATGGAACCGTGAGACCTTTCTGACGATATGTTAGGTCAAGATTAGAAAAGGTTTTGACAATAAAGTACCTAAAATAAAAATGAAACCTCACACCATTAATGTAGTTGCCATGGTAACGCAACATGAAAAAGCAATAAATAAAAAGAGCGCCAAGCGACCCACCGGTGGGTCCGTGCCACTTAAGGGTTAAAAAAGGGGAACGCATATCCAAAAAAACATGATAGTGGACATTTGCCACAAAAATGAGGAAATAAAACCTGTTTTGCAGCTCATTATGTTTAGTCACAACCTAACTGTCATTTTAAATTACAACCGAATGACAAAAGAAAACCGTCATTCGCTCGATTCAATGTCACTTTTGAATTCAGCACATGATTCAAACAGGTATGGCAACTCTAGCCTACGCCCCGCCCACAATTGTTGCGTCAAACAAAGCGATGTCAATCCCGCCGATGATTGGTCGAACGCATCAACCGCCTCACTCCAACCGCGCTCCCATTGGCTGAAGTCCCCGTCAATCACGTCTGCCGAAGAAAATGCTTAAAATGTACTACGTCTCCGGCTTTTGATAGTCACAGAAAGAGGGGTAAAGGCCGAGAAAGGGAGAGGGACTCGACTCAAGACGGAATGATGTGACAAAACGGTCTCTCGTGGATGATTTCGGGTGTATCCGAGCCGTTATGGTGGCACGAGCGCGTCTGGGATTGTTTTTTTTTGTGAATGAGGATTTTGCCGCAGGCCTCGGACATCTGATTCATTTTCATCATCTGATTCATTTACTGTTCATATATGTGTATCCGCGAGATGAAGAGAGTGAATAGTTTCCAGAGGTGAGCTAGCTAACAGGTCCGATTACGTGCTGTTACTATCAGATCTGTTGTTTAGAAATCAGTTTGTGAGGCTATCCTAAGCCATTAGTATCGATTCTGTGCTGTACTGAGATCAGACCCTGCACTCACATACATTTATTACTTTCTTCAGAGAGATTGTGCTTTTATATACCATGCACTTCCCATTCAGAGACTTTGCATTTACTCTATTCTTCCACATGCTGCTCATCTTGTGCTTTATTTCAGTGCATCTGCACCAGCTATTGACTTTCTGTTTAGAGATCAGATCATATTGCATATCAACACTTTCTAATTAGAGATCAGACCTTAATTCTTGATGCAAAGATCAGACCAATGAAGATGTGTATTGACTGTGCTCTGTTCAGAGATCAGATTTTGCATGGATATCAGTACTGACTCCTTGAGTTGTGATGGTCTGATATCTCCTCTCCAAACATCAGCAGTGTCAGGATTCGTCTGCATGGGTGTAGGGATGGAGGGAGACGGAGGGGAATGCAGTATGAATACGGATGTGTGTGTGTGTGTGTGTGTTTTTAATAAGCATGCACCACTGCATCAGACACCACCATGTTTGACATCATTGCTGCATCCGTTGAGGAGTTTCCAATACAGACAAAAACCAAACATCTGTATAAGTCACACTGCAGATTAGGAGGTTGTTAAACCCATCAACAATGGAGAAAGATCTGGTAAAAATGGCTCTGATTGAGTCACAGGGTGGTGTCTGTGCGTTATTTCTTTATTTTTTAGACACACGTACAGAAATTACTGTTTTTAGCATTTAATTATTGAAGTTTGATTTTAATTATTATGTAGAAATGTAGTGTGAAACATTTGTCATTTATCTAAAGAAATCATTATTTAGGCAAATGATTTAACATTCTTGGTCACTATAAAACAATTCCCATCCATTTGTGTCTATCTTGAAAAATGTGATAAAATAGTAATATTTTAGTATCATTATTATATATATATATATATATATATATATATATATATATTCAATATTCATTTTTATATTTAGTTTTATTAATTTTTTTTTTTTTTTTAAAAGTCTATTAATTTGATTTTTTTTTTAGTAAGTTTTATTTTCAGTTTTAGTCATTTTAGTACTTTGACTGAAATGCATTTTCAAATAACATTAATGTTTTTCAAAGGATTAGTTCACTAAAATGAAAACCACCTCAAGCCATCCTAGGTGTATATGACTTTCTTGTCTCTGATGAACACAATCTGAGAAATATTAATAAATATCCTGATGCATCCGAGCGGGACCAAAAAGTATGAAGCTCAAGAAAAGTGCATCCATCCATCATAAACGTACTCCACGCGGCTCCACGGGGATAATAAAGGCCTTCTATATCGAAGTGATGTGTTTGTGTAAGAAAAATATCCATATTTAACAAGTTATAAAGTATAATATCTAGTTTCCTCCAGACCGTCTTCAGTTGAATTCAGAAGACGTAGGACGTAGCGTAAGCATTTTGAACTGCTTGCTTTGTAAATTGAATACGGAAGGCGGTCTGACGGAAGCTAGTTATTTTACTTCATAATTTGTTAAATATGGATATTTTTCTTACACAAATGCTTCGCTTCAGAAGGCCTTTATTAACTTCCATATGGAGTACATTTATGATGGATGGATGCACTTTTCTTGAGCTTGAAACTCATTGGTATCGCTCACTGCCATTTTAAAGTTCGGATGCGAGAGGATATTTATTAATATAACTCAGATTGTTCGTTAGAAAGAAGAAAGTCATCTACACCTATGATGGCTTGAGGGTGAGTAAAACTTGGGGTAGTTTTCATTTAAATAGTTATTCACAATAACAGCACTGGTCCAGATGAACATCAGAAATAATTTTCCGCTCCGTTGTTAAACATGAATGCACCGATTGTTGTGTTTCAGGTTTATGAACACCCGGGCGGCTGCAAACTGCCGTTACCAGCCCACACGCTACGAACACGCGGCCAACTGCTACACCCATGCGGTAACGAACATTCATCCTTGAATCCATCCACCTAAGCACTCATTTAGAGTCATGAAGATCTGATGTGACTCTCCCAAATGTTGTCATCTGAACTCTTTCCACACCATTGACGGAATATTCCATCATTTATGACACTCTTGCCTGGCATTGACGGAATTTTGGATAATCTTATTATTGGTAGATCTGGTTTTAGCCTCTGGTTTTAGCGATATTTTTTTTGCGAACCTAGCAGGTGATGATAATCTCGTATCCAGCCCCAATCAGTAACTCTACGCTTCACTAAAAATCGGTCATCCATTATAAAAAATAATCCATATGGCTTGAGGGGGTTAATAAAGGCCTTCTGAAGCAAAGTGATACATTTTTGTGAGAAAAATATCCATGTTTCTGAAAGAGTACAGAATCTCCGGATCAAAACACGGGTGAAGAAGCAGAAACAAGCG
Organism: Opsariichthys bidens; assembly: GCA_037194245.1. Lineage (NCBI taxonomy): Eukaryota > Metazoa > Chordata > Actinopteri > Cypriniformes > Xenocyprididae > Opsariichthys > Opsariichthys bidens. The sequence goes on along the minus strand of CM074277.1, from coordinate 31,960,084 downwards.
ATAGAAGCATTGCTCGTGCACATGTAAAGTAACACAATCATCAAACATTTAACGGCACGAAAATTAGAAGAGGTTTATGACTGTGACGCTTTGGGGATGTAGATGGACGCGATCTATTCCATCTATGTTTTGATCATTCTTACGAATCTGATCCCGAGGATATTTTGTCTTTGACAAAAATATGATTTTTACAGCTTTTTGTTCAAAATGTTTTTTATGAAATTTACCCATATTCAAATGTTGATTTGAAGAAAAAAAGCGAAAAAAACCCAATGCATGATGCTAGAATAAAATATTTTTTTCTTTTTTAATAGCAGAGGCACTGTTCTTTTCTTTTGATACATTGCATTTTCAAATATTCTTATAAGTCTTGTGAAAATGATCAAAAATAATGACGCTGACTGGAGACCTTTTTAATAAACGCGGGCAGAGAAATAGTTAAAAGCATATTTTATCTCCAAGCGATCGCCTGTCTTTAATTCTCTGTCCATCTCTGTAGTTCCTGATCGTGCCGGCGTTTGTTGGAATGGCCCTATTACACCGGCTGTCAGATGACCGCTGGGAGAGGATCACGGCATGGGTCTACGGCATGGGTCTGATCGCACTGTTCCTCGTCTCCACCGTCTTTCACATCATTTCCTGGAAAAAGAGCCACATGAGGTATGTTTGCCACTGTACAGGCCGGTTAACACCAAGGTGACTCTCACCACAGATTCTCTGCAGAGTTTTGGGAGTGACGACCATATTTAAATGCAAGATCGAACGCCTTATATGCATTAATGGTGTAAAACAAACTTTCTGCTACACCTGTCAATGGTCGGTGACTTAAGCAAATTTACCGGCCATTAAACAGTTTTTTTCAAAGTAAATGGTCAGTAAAAAAAGAACAATTAATGAAATTACAAGCAAAACCACACATATAGACAATGTATCAAAGATACAAATGAAATAAACGGTGCTTTTCTGGTAGATCTGACAGTTTAATAAAGCAAATGTAAATTAACACTGCATAGTCTTTACTGTATAAATTAAAAATCCTTATTAATCAATAAAAATGAAAGTTACAAAAGTTATTCAGTCAAGAGGTACGAAGAGGTTCGCGTCTTCTTTCGCTTTAATATTTAAATTGTCAAGGCTTAAACTTTCGTGACGATGCAGAACGGACCGATTTTAATTCTCACTTGGTGCTTGGCGAGTGTTCTTTTTAGACCCTGTGGACAAGAGTCACTTCTGAAACTGCATTAAAATGTCTCATGACGTTGCGAATCATTTAACTTTTAAGTGTACTTTCTTCTATTCTTTAAACTTTATGCAGATTCATTCAAAACCACCAAAACGAGAGCAACTCTAGATGCTCATAGATGCATGCAATATGAAATTTTAGTGCGCATGGTCAGAGTCCCTTTAAGACATTCACTCGGCAGCCATCTTTGAAGTCCCTTTAAGACATTAGTTGTGTCCCAAATGATGCACTATGCACTTATTTACTATGTACTTGAGCACTATGTACTAGGGGTGTGACGAGACCACTATCCCACGAGACGAGACACGAGATCGGGTTCACGAGACGAGATTTTTATAGTATTTTTAAGAAATCCTCAATAATGAAACGTATGAAGGGAAAATAGTCTTTTATTCAACTGAAAATCAAAAAATGCAAAAATGCATTTTGAAATCAACTTGTAATGCATGTCATTTTACTTCTATTTTAATGAATTATTTGCAGTAAAACAACATGCAAACACTGATAAATGTTTTGCCACAAAATCAACCAATTGTTTTCTGCCTTGTATAATTTCACATGAGAAATCTCACTGAACTTCTTTCTATAGATTGAACATAAAATAAACATAAAAAATTCTAATAATACTTTAAGTGTCACTTTAACTGCAGTACAAAGTTGATCATTTCCCAGTCACTATTGATTGTGTGGCTGTAACTGTTATAAAGCTCTGCGTACACCGAGAAGTCCAACCCTCAGCAGTAACAGCGATGCTTTCTGTCTCTTTAGGGGCCGTTCACATATCGCGCCTAATAAAGCGTGTAAAACGCGGCGTGTCGCTTCCTCCTTCTTTTGCGAGCGTTCGGGAGCTCGCGCTTCTGTAGCGTCAGGCGTTGATATGCAACCATGAACTGTGCTCTCCACGACCATCGCTTGGTTCTTGTCACATGACAAGACATTCTGAAAAGTTGAGATGTTTTCATCTCGCCGCGGCACAGGGGCGCCAGGAAAAAACGAGCGCTGAAAAAAACGAGAATGAAAATGCGCGCGATATGTGAACGGCCCCTAAGAGTCTGTACAGCCTTGGCCGAGGTGTACGGCATAGTTTTCTTACAATGTTTACACATTGTTTGTGTGCTGTTCTTGCGCCAAAAAACAAAATGTTTCCACACAAACGATTTGAAAGTGGCGGGGGCATCTTCAATAATAATTTCACCCTCACACTGATAGCACCTTTTCACCTCGACGAGAAATCTCGTCACGTTTTAGTCTCGCCACACCCCTACTATGTACTCATCCGTGTAGTATGTAAATTTTATAAGGTTATTTTGTCATTTAACATCGGAGTCTGATAGCCCCCCCCCCCCCCCCTCCACTACATAATTAAAGCTGAGTGCAGGAAGTGTCCAACATTCCACACTTCATAAGTACGCAAATCGGGATGCAACTATTCACTCTGCAGCCATCTTGGAAGTCCCTGTAAGACATTCAGTCGGCCCTCTTTGAAACACTTCTGAAGCCTAAAAGTATACTTCACTTTTTACGTGACACTAATTTCGTCATCAGAAGAATATGTGCGTACTGTTCGCGCACTGCTGGATTTTTGTAACCGTGCGAAATTTAATTTTATTTGCATTATTCACGTGGGTTGTAGCTGGTGGCGACAGATTACTCCAAATTGCGTTGAGCACCCTGTGTACGAGTCAAAAGAAGTGTACTTTGCAAGACGGTGCTTTCAGCTTTGCACATACACTAATAAAAAAACTAAGTATACTTTGGGCTTCAGGCAGCTATTTCAGTCATGCAAGTGCAGCTACTATCTCTCTGAATGGGGAAATTCTCCAAAGCTTAAATTTATATTTGAAATCAAAAACAGCATTGGCTCTTTCATTTAGAAGGCGTCATATGTTGTGCTTTCTTCCATTCATGGTAGTGAGTGTGCCGTTTTTGAACACATATATATATATATAGTGACTGCACAATAAATTGTCTTTTCAATTATGTTTTCTTTCAGGACCATGGAGCACTGCTTCCACATGTGTGATAGAGTCGTCATATACTTCTTTATCGCTGCCTCTTACACCATGGTACGGTTTCTTTATACGTATTACTTTAAATTTCCATGTTTTTTTTTGTTTCATTTAATCAAAACTACAGTAAAAACTTAAAATAGCTGTTTTCTATGTGAATATGTGTTAACATTTTATTTCTGAGATCAAAGCTGAATTTTCAGCATCATTACTCCAGTGTCACATGATCCTTCAGAAATCATTCTAATATGATGATTTGATGCTCAAGAAATATTTCTCATTATGATCACTGTTGAAAACCGGTTATACATAAACATTATAAATGACTTTTGATCCATTTCCTCATTTCTGGCAGTATTTCCAGTCTAGCATCTTGTACTTACGGAAGTGAAGTTAGTGTAAAAATGCATTTACATGTATAATTTATTTTTGTCTTATTTTGCTGATGTTTTGTAATGTCAGTGATCTGGTAGCACAACATTTTTGTTATAACAGTCATGTGACCGAAGCGAACGCAGCGTTTGCTCCCTTTCCTCGGCGAGTGTGAATAATTCAGACACAAGCACAGAAGTGAAGTGAGATTTAACTCCTGTTACAGAGTTATCTTCATGTTTAGTTTAACATTATTGTCAGTGATTTAAACTTATAAAATGGACACAATCCAACTCTAATATATAACTTAATGAGCTGTATTTAAAGCAATTGTAAAATACACTCGCACACACCAGTATCACTTGCTAATAGTATATTGCAATGTCCTTGCTACATATTTTACATGCACTTACTGTAGTAGTGACAGTACATTATGCATGATTGCATGCAACTAACTCTAAATGAAACCCTAACCATATAGTAAGTACATGTCATTAATTTATGTTTCAATACTTGCATGTTTAAAAACACTGAAACAATGACACCTTAAAATAAAGTAGGGACCTATTGCATCCATTGGTCTTCTTCTTCCTCCTCCAGCCAATAGAAACACTTGTGGGAAAGATATGAAATTTGGCATACCGATAGAGGCCAGTCTTGCAATTATATTTATGTTGGTAACTTTTGAAATGTAAGGGCTAGAAACTAAAGTCTTCTTTCATTAACAGTTTTCCCGCCATTTTGAATTTTCTGAAAAAAACTACTTTTTCGAACTCCTCCTAGTTGCGGTTGCTCCGATTTTCACGAAAATCGAACCAGATCTTCCTCAGACCATGCTGACAAAAAGTTATGGAATTCGAGTTGACTTGTCAAACTGTTTTCAAAAACGTGCAAACAAATTTTACGTAAGGCGTAAGGCTGTATCTCCGCAACGCTTTATCGTATTCACACCAAACTTGGTACATGTCATCACAAGCATGACCTGAGGTTACATGCTGCGTTTCATCCCAGCGCCACCTACTGGTCTGGAGACATGAAACATGGTTATTTTTGCTTAACTTCTGACTGGTTTGTCCAAAAATCATTTTCTCATATCGGCCATTTTGGTAAAATGTTTACGAAAAAGTTTACGAACACATGAACGTATCATTACGAAACTCGTTATGGGTCATCGGCACGATGCCCTGAAGAAGTCTGAGAAGATTCAGACCAGCGCCACCTAGTGGTGAAAAATTATTTAAACGCTTTTAACTTTGGATGTGGTTAATTAATTTTAACGGGAGTCATCTCCTTGGATTTCTGAATCCATGCCTAATCCAATGATACCAAACATGCTAGGTTTTGCCTTATTAGTGCAATGTTATGATTTAAACAACATTTGCGTATATTTTCGAAACTGTTAGTCCGATTGAGACAAAACCACCGTAGGACAATCGGAAACGTAGGTCATTCACGAAATATTAATGGCCAAATGCTAAAATTTTGATAGAAAAAAAAATGCAATCAAAGTCAGGTTTGGGCAATTTCTATAAGTCCTGAACGAAATGAGATTGTAACCGTTTTTGACACGCTTATGCATTCTGAAGACACACAAAAAAAGAGGGACTGCGCCACTTGTTGGCGCTATAACTGGGGGAAAAAAAAACACGAAATTGGCTCTAACTACATTACTGTTGGTCTGATTGGCTTCAAAATTGACATGCAGTGTCTGAGTTTATTTCTTTCCTTCTCTCTATTTTTTTTATTTATTTTTTTATTTAAATTGAAATGTTTTATATTGCTAATTTATGAGAACAATAGGCCACTTGGGATTTGATGTAGATCTCACCATGCCATTAGATGATTTACCATATTTATTTACCACAGTATTTACATGGTATATTTCAAAGAATGGCATGTCTGAAACTTCACGAAGATCATTATGACAGATGCATGTATAGAGGCATGTATAGAGGACATTGCTTGTTTTGTCATGATACTGTTTAAGGGATGGATCAGGGTGTGTGTGACTGTTACACACATTCCTCTGTGATGAGCGCAGCACTAATGAGGGTGTGTGTGTGTGTGTGTTCCTGCAGGCTCAATCTCCGGGAGCTCGGGCCGCTCGCTGCTCACATGCGCTGGTTTGTTTGGTTGATGGCGGCCGCCGGAACCATCTACGTGTTTAACTACCACGAAAAGTACGTTTAACTTCAACTTAATGTCTTCTGCTCTATCTGACATAGTCTGACATCTTATTTTCATTATGGGCAAGATTAATAATTGAAGTGCACGTTGACTATAGAACTCGGTTGTGTTTTTTTTATTTTTTATTTAGGTAACCCAAATTATCATTTTAAAGTCGTGACATACAGACAAGCAGCATTTTGAAGTGCAAAACAAAGTGTGCAATATTGGTTTACAGATTATTCAAGGAAATTATATGTAGTATTTAGAAAAAAAAAACACTTTCTGTGCAATCCAAGTGGATGGCAATTTTATATGCATTTCAAATACACAAATCTTAAATGTTTTTTTTTTTTTAAATGCAGATTTATTTTAAATAATTTCTTAAGGTGTATGTGTATAAAACGTGACATAATTGATAATTAAACATGCACAAACTAGACAATTAAAGCAATTAACAATAGAGCGACGTGTAATGTTCATGTTCTTGAATGCGTGTCAGATGATAAAGTCTGTGTTTCGTGTTTTTGTGCAGGTATAAGTTAGTGGAGTTGGCGTTTTACTTGACCATGGGCTTCTTTCCTGCTCTGGTGGTGACCTCAATGGTGAGTGTGTGAGCTCATTTCCTGTTGTCGGCTGTGTCCGAAATTGCATACTCTCTTGAATTGGCACACTTTTTTTTTTGAATAAGTACTTTGCTACTTACTTTGTTTTACATGAATGTAATCGGGACATTCTACATTCGCCATGTTGTCATTATCATGTGACCGACCACCGTCGGTTGTGTCGCTTCACTGCCATTCACAAGTAGTAAAGAGTCCACCGTCTCTTTTGAGTACTGAGTTCAGACACTACTTTTTTCACATACTGTTTTACTATATAGTAGGGAAGTGTGTGATTTCAGACGCAGCCGGAGTTCTACAAGCACTAATTAGTAGACCCTTAATTAACTTGATTTAAAGAATGCGTAGGAGGAATCACTGCAGGGGAAGCAGAACAGATTGTGGGTCTAAATGTTTTCATTATGCGTTACAATGATATGTTGAATATTGGTATTTATTTTGATGGCAGAATTGTCAATGTCAAGATTCATCAGGCTCATATTGGGAAAGATTGGGAGGGAGCATGAAAAATTGTATTGTCAATACAAGATCAAAAAATTGCATTTATTTGCATATTTTTAAGCGTTTTGCTTATTCATACTGAGAACATGACATGCTTAATTGTCAGTAAAACGATGTCACACAAAAAGTCCTAAAATACTCTTAATTTTCTTGATAGCTTCTAGAACAATCCAGCCAATGCTTTGTGGGATTCACTCTTTCACATAAAATATAAATAAAGCGCCTGTGTACATAATACTGTACAATAAAGACCTGCGTACAGCGATTCTGTGTTGTAAACATTATATGTTTATATTTATGCATTTATCCAGACCAACTTTCAAAAGAGGAACAAATATTCGTGATATATAATGGCAGGTTAGATTAGGAAGCAAGTATTTTTGTGTGTGTCAACCTTTAGTGAACTAAAGCTTTAGGTCTGTGTGTTATTTGAGTCACAGACAGCAGAACTGTGTTTATTAAATAGAAAGTGTCCTGTGTCATAGACTCTGACGCCACCTTGTGGTTTGGGAAGGAATTGAGAGGCACTAAATGAATCTCCCTGCATGCAAAGCCCAAGAATTTGTAAATTAACAACATAAGCCAAATGTATCATTTTCAGATTATACTTTCGAGCTCAATATGTGGTCAATTGTTTGTAAAAGGTACTACATTTGATATACACACAAGCAGTGTGTATATGCATGTGTGTGTTTTTGTTTGTTTGTTTGTATTAGTTGCATATAGAGTGTTGCATTGAATGTGATGACGCATTTTTGTTGGCCAACCTGTAAATTTGCAGCCAAATAACCAAAAACCAAATTTTTCAATTAGTCTATATTCCGCCATGCAAATAGCAATCCGCCATGGTGCAAGTGAACCTGGCTTTTAAAGGGTTAGTTCACCCCAAATGACAATAATTGTCACTTGCACCTGTAAGACCTTCATTCATCTTCAGAACTCAAATGAAGATATTTTTGATGAAATCCGATGGCTCTGTGAGTCTCTATTTCCAGCAAGATCATTTACAATTCCAGATGCCCAGAAAGATGCTAAACCATATTTAAAACAGTTCATGTGAGGACAGCAGTTCAACCTTAAAATTATAAAGTGACGAGAATACTTTTTGTGCACCAAAAAAATAAAATAAAGACTTTTCAGCAATATCTAGTGATGGCCGATTTCAAAACACTGATTCATGAAGCTTTACGAATCTTTTGATTCGAATCAGTGGTTCGGAGCGTGTATCAAACTGCCAAAATCACTAAACTATTGAAATTGTGAAACACTTTTGACGTAATGAGGCATCGTTTACTGAAATCACGTGACTTTGGCGCTCCGAACCACTGATTCGAAACAGCATTCGTCTCTAGATATGATTGAAAAGTCGTTATTTTGGTGCACAAAAACTATTCTCATGGCTTCATTGGGTAGTCGTGGCCTAATGGTGAGGGAGTTGGGTTTTTAACCTGAAGGTTGCTGGTTCGATTCCCACGCCGGCAGAAATTGAAGGTGGGGATTATGAATGAACGGCACTCGCTCCACCTTTGATATCATGACTAAAGTGTCCTTGAGCAAGGTATGAAACACCTAATTACTCGCTTTGGATAAAAGCGTCTGCCAAATGAATGAATGTAAAGGTTTATAACATTAAAGTTGAATCACTGTCCTCACATGAACTGTTTTAAATATGTTTTAGTGTCTTTCTGGGCATCTGAAAGTGTTTATTATCTTGCCGTCAATAGAGACTCGCTGAGCCATCGGATTTCATCAAAAATATCTTCATTTGTGTTCTGAAGATGAATGAAGGTCTTATGGGTGAGAATGACAGAATTTTTTGGGCGAACTAACACTTTAAGACACTAGGTACAACCCTTTTGGACCATTGCTTTTCCGTTGTTAAGCTAGCAAAAGTGGATTCAGACACGTCCTAAGTGCACCTGTGCCATGAGCTTCAGACCATGTGCTTGGAAATAAATAGGGCCTGAAGTTCACCGTGTGGGACAGGGCCTTTGTAGCCCACAGACGAAGGAGCCTTCAAAGTATGCAGCCTCTAATTTGAGACTTTGCTTACTTTGTTTAAGTAAAAGTGGTATTACTGTTGTATTTTATATTGTAGAATAATTTTATTTCAGCCATTTAACCAAAAACCCATTTTAATGATCTTTCAGCCATCTACGGTGGAAATGAAGTGGGTTATGACTAGGATTGGTGCACAATTAAAAAATAAAAATGATTGACTGAATGATTTTCATGTCTATAACTGTGTTTCGTTCTTGTTTCGAGCAGAGTAACACAGACGGGCTGTACGAGCTGGCGTTTGGAGGCTTCGTCTACTGCCTGGGCGTCGTCTTCTTCAAATCTGACGGCGTGATTCCGTTCGCTCACGCCATCTGGCATGTGTTCGTGGCGCTGGCAGCCGCCATCCACTACTACGCCATCTGGAAGTACCTGTATCGCAGCCCCGCTCTGGAGGACATCAGGGATGTTTGAGCGCCTCCAGCCCGAGCTCTTCCTCTGCCGACATCCCTCCCGCTCTGCTTTGTCACCAAAAAAACCCTAATCGTCTCATCCGGACGCTCCGAACACCATCGTTTACCAGTACGACCATGCAATGTTTACGGTTTTCTAACCAATTCGGATCAGCGACGTGTGCGCGCGTGTGTGTCGCAGTATTGCCGCAGCCGCGACGACTCGGCGATGCCGTGCTCGTCGGTATTATGTAAATATATTCCACTGAAAGCAGATGAATTGTGATTGTGTCTGATATTTAATGATTTTTCGGTGCATTCTGACACACACGCACACACTCTGTAGTTGTTTCATATCATCTGTAGTGAATTAGTTTGCTTTATTCTTGCAACTTTCTGTATCAGATCTATTTTTGCATCTCAACTCAGACGTACAGCTAGTTTGTTTTCTACAAAGTGCTGGTGGTTTTCTACGCTCTTGCCGTGTTTCTGCTCTTTCAGCAGGATTTGAAAGTGCTGCACGGAGCTTTTTTTCTATGCGGCACTTTTCTAACAGGAAGAACCACTTCTGTTTGATATTCCGTCACGCCTGAAATCTTGACGTTGAGAGGCTGATGGGAGGATGGCGGATAGAAACGCTGCTGAGCACAACCAGGTCTATTACGCCGTAGGATGTTTATTTCGCCACCTGAACTTCTTAAAAACGTGTTTTCGATTCCTGCTGGTTGTGACTTAATGGTATAATCTATTTAAGATGAATCTGACAAAAACGAGTCACATTTCACCCCAAAATCATAAGAAAAATCTGCATAAAGAAACTCAATCCTACTATTTTTTTGACCAATAAGTTTTTTTTGCTTTGTGACATTGTCAAGACATTTTCCTTCTCATTACTATATTATGTCCTTTTTTTTTTAAATTCTCAATTCTTTGTCATCTTCATTCATCCCCTTTGTCGTCTTTATTTTTTATTTAAATATTATTTTTAAGTTTATATATAAATTGTCACATTTAAAAAAATGTTTTTTAAACTATACATGCATTCAGACACACACACACACACATATATATATATGGCTGTTTTTGGCAAGTTTTGTGAGATTCAGACTCATGAGATTTAGATATCGACAGATGATCCTCCTCCCATCATGCACATTACTACCTGTGTTCAGAGACTAGAGTGAGTTTCAGAGGATCATGGGAAATTGTGTTCTTTAGTAGGCACCATTATCATTCCAAGAACCCTCGTTGGTTTCTGAGGCGTTTCTCCAGATGACACTGTGAATGCGTTCGGCTGCGCTCTTAAACAGTCGCTGTTCAGTTCTGTTGAAGCACTGATCTGTTGGGATTCAGGAATCACTGCGATCCACTGGGTGGAAACTCAGATGTTTTAAAAAGTGCTAAACCCAGAGGTCTGGATCGCAGCTATCTCGCATATTGAAGTGTTTTGCTCAACGGCTAAAGCATTTGTTTTGTAATATTATCACTGTGGTTGATAAACACATGCTTATTCTTCTGGTGCGTTCACGTCATGTTGGAATATCCACCAGTTTCAGACTAGCAGAAACCATGTCTTTTTCAAATCTGTAATTACAGGATGGATTTTCTTTTCTTTTTTTTTTTTTTTTATAAAAGTAGCATAATGGTGAATTAATGTTGTTGTTTTAGTATTTTGACTTCTGACATGACACGAACGCAGCTTTTCATTGTTATGATTTTGGGTGTTCGGACTGCATGAACGAGTCATTTTGACCAGCTCTTGTACTCTGGGACAGACTTTTGTAAAATCTTTCTACATCCTGTTTTGGCACATGATTCTACACTGGCCTTTTCAAATCTAACTACGAAATGTCTTCTAATGCTTCTGATGTTCTCATCATACATCATTCTGGTGTTTTGGTGCTGGTGTTACTAAATGTGTCCAATACTGAAAAAGTTTCTAAAATCTTAATAAATGAAAGCAGTAACAACAACTCTCTTGTTTGGGTTTGTTTCATCTGGAATATTGTGACTTAGTCAAAGTTTCACACATGGCAGGATGAATATTTTTAAATGGTCCTACTGTACTTTTTATTATTTTGCTTTCAAACACTTCAAATTTTGTGCAGGATTTTCATTAAAAAAAAAGCTAGTAAATTTCACAATTACAAATAAACACAATTCTTTGTTTTCTTTACAACTTACATTTTTTTTTTACAGTGAAACTTTTCAAATTACTCGAACACCCCAACTTTTATATATCTTATTTTAAAGTAAGATTTTTTTATGGAGCTGAAAAAAAAAAATCAAACCTTCCATAATGTGTTTTTATCTTACCTTTATTCACTGTTAAGCTACATTATACGTGTTTATATTTTAGACCTGTCGGGGTGGTTTTCGCGGGAAATTGCACATTAGTCAATCGCCACTCGCCCGTTCGTGTCTAGTCATATCTGTAAACGGAGAACAGTTTCTCTGACTGCATGTATGGTGTGGAAGTTGTCACAACGAGTGAGAAAGGTTGACATGGAGCAGATAAATCACAAACCACCGGGGAATCGGCCATTTTAAGCAAACGAACAGAGCAGAATCTGCTGGTAAAAAGAGCGCGAAAGATCCCACGCCGGTTTAGCTGTTCAAAGATGGCGACAACTGGGACTTAAAATGTTGTAAAAGCGATGCGGAGATGGCGTTTTTATTACTCAGAAGGTAAGGCATTTTATTGAACAGATAAATTACCACATGTAGCTCTCTAACAGAATTCATCGTAAAGGATTTTATTGTGAATGCTTATTTCATTATGGTTGTTGTGCTAGAAGTTATTTTCAATTAAATGCCGTCGCTATTAAAGCTTCATAATGTCTTTCATCTTCAGATCCCTTCCTTCTAAAGTGGTTTAATCTCTTAAAAAGGGATAGTTCACCCAAAAATGAAAGTTTTCTCATGAGTGATTTACCCACCCTCAAGCCATCTCGGATGATCCTATCTTCTTTCAGACTAACACAATAGGAGATATATTTAAAAATAATCTTGCTCATTCCAAGCATTATAATGGTTGTGGGGGGTGGACATTTATGAAGCAAAAAAGTTATCCATCTTAAAGTTATCCATACAGCTGGAGGGGGGTATTTTTTTTCCTCGTGGGGAATTTTTTGGGCTTCAAAACCTCGGCCTCCTAACATTATTTAATGAATTGCCAACTAACGTGACCAAACAATGAACAACTACTATACTATATTCACACACATAAAGATTGATAAATACTGGGGAAAAAAATATTTCATGTTATCTAATGCATTAATGTTGACAGTATTGTGAAGTTTTAGGGACGGAAAGAGACCAAACTTAATTTCCTCATCACAAGTACCATCTACAGACAAATGCATTAATTAAAGAAAGCTAAGAGCAAAAATGCACAAACCTTTTCCAAACAAAATTTAAAATTTGTTATTGTAATGAACCCTTTAAATGTTGTGTGTATCTTAAAATTTCATGGGGGGAAATGTACTTTCTTAAAAGGTTGTGAATGATTCAGTGCATTATTCAATTGAATTTTTTCTTTTTAAATCAAAATATAATAACTTGCTTCCCACCACCAACAATTGTCTAATTCTGCTTGATGAATATGTAAGCTACTTCCACTTGGAAACACATCACATTTCAGGAATAGATCAGGTTATGTAGAGCGCTTCATGCTAAGTTAGCATTAACGTTTTCATGCAGATAAAGCGCGTTTGAATTTTATTAAAGCATGGAACTAATAATAGCTTCAGAGTTATGAAGAAAGACAGAAAAGCACAGATCTTGAGAGAAAACTGACGACTTTATTGGACACTAAATGTACAGAGAGATAAAGGATCAAAAGGTGGCAGCAGAGAGCAAAGGTTCAGGTTTCTGCTTCCATTGCATCACACACAAGATCAAACATCTCCAGCTTTGTTGTCTCTCTCATAAGATTGTCTGCAGGTGTTGCCTACAATACGACGGTTCCCTGGGCCCAACTTCCCGTCGACCCTTGTGGGTCTTTCAAGATGAACCAGCGCTACTAGCGTCTTAATTCTGTGTTTGAGAATGCGGAAAGTAAGGGGTGGGATTTTCGGGAGCCCTTTCCGTGTAGGTCCGATCCGCTCCAAGTAATTTCAGATTAAAAAGTGTGGTCTGTGGTAATTCAAGGCACTGGACTAATAAATTCAATATGATTCTAGGTTCCTTTCAGGACTGAGGTAGTGAATTTTACCAAAAGGGAGACGCCACCCTGTTTCCCACAATCTCACTGCTGTGTTCTTCCCTGTCCTTCTGAGATTACAGATGCCATTAGAATTGCATCTAAAGGTAGATTTATATGAATACAAGATTTACTCATGCAGTCTATTGCTATTGTGTCCTTCACATGATATCAGAAATGCACTCTTAAAAATAAAATTGGCATTGATGGTTCCATGAAGAACCTTTAACATGGAAGCTTTCCATTGCCCAAAACGTACTTTATTGGAAAAAGGTTCTTTAGATTATTAAACTGTTCTTCACACTAAGAAAAAAAAAAAATGGTTAGACTATTTTAAGAACTCTTGAAATGAAAGGTTACACACTAAAAAAAAAAAAAAAAATCTTTTTTTTCTTTTTTTTTTTAACCCAAGTCCTTGGTTGAGAATTTTTGGTAATTTCTTTGGGTTATTTTTCCAGTGTTTGGGTAGTTTTGGTGTTACCCAGCTCCTGGGTCAACCCAGGGGTTGAGTTTTTAATCACTGGCTTCTTGTGACCTCTTCAGGAGAGAGATCCATCAAATTGGTGCATGACTTCGGTAAAATACAGGTTTGTGTATGTTTTATTTTATCTACAAATTTGCTACTGTTCTGTAAATATCGTTTAATTATTTGCAAAGCAACATACAGGGGCGCGATGTTAGTCACCTAAACGAGGGTCGCGTATGTCTTTTCACTTGATGGAAACACCAGATGCCTTGCATAGAATTTACATTTTTCATCATTTAGCAGACGCTTTTATCCAAAGCGACTTACAAGGGGAGCAATTAGGGGTTAGGTGTCTTGCTCAAGGGCATTTTAGTCATGGTATTGAAGGTGGAGAGAGTGCTGTTTATTCACAATCCTGCTTATTCAATTCCTGCCGGCGTGGGAATCGAACCGGCAACCTTCAGATTACAAGCCCGACTCCCTCACCACTAGGCCACGACTATCCTAATTTTATGATTTTATTCAAAAAATACACAATATAAATTCTTAGGGTGTTAAAAATAGGTTCTCAGAATTGTACACTGATTATTTATGGACCGGTTATGGTGTTAGGTATACCTAACACAGCACGAGATCCTGCGCCATTACGGTGGAAACAGAGACTGGTCGATTACACTTGTTCTAAATGTTCAAAAAAAAATGAACTTAAATGTTGGCAATATGCATTTAAAACCATATAAAATATGCTAAACATTTAGATTATCTTGCAAACCAGTGGTTTTGTGAAGTTATTTTAAAAGAAGTTTAGAGGGTTCAAGTTAATCTGTAAAAACACTCATTCATGTACAAAGTAAAAATGATAATAATAATAATAATATAGTAAAAATGAATGAACCCATTATGCTGGGTTAAATAAACAACCCAATTTGTTGGGTAAAATGAACCCAGCATGTGTGCTGTCCTACGTTTACCCAGACCTTGGGTTGTTTTTAAATCTGTTGTTTAGAGAGTAGCGGGAATGGCGATGCTATGAAAACCTCCTGTTGTAAGCTTTTAATTTTTTAGAGTGAATTCCCACACCTGTAGTAGCCTTTGTTGTCAGAAAAAAAATCATGGAGGATACCAGGTTTATTCTTGCCTCTTTCAAGGAGAAATCATATTTCACCCAAAATGTACTGAAGATATTTAATCAATTTTGAGTAAAATGTAGCGTCGCTGACAACTATAAAACATACGCCGCGCTATTGTTTACATGTTATTTACATAGCTTGCGGAGTCGGACGATTCTGAGGTTTTCGCTCAGTAAAAGACATATACGTGTCGAATGGTTATATGTACGTGATTTAACGGAAAGAGAAAGCAAGTTGTGTGGGTATAAAGAGAAGGTTGCGGTCACGTTTACCGTTTCCCGGCGAAACTCAGCGATTTCAATTGGAATCCGCCCGTTCTGCAGTTTCACGTGACGGTGAAAACATTTGCCGCGCTTAACAGAAAGATGCTTGTTTTGTAAGAAAGTAACCTCTGTGAACTGTGTTTTATTGACAGACACTGGACCTTTAGTCAAAGACTATATAGAAAGACTTACTCCTATTAGTTATGAATGGTTATGAATTGTTAAAATCATCCTGTCACGTTAGCTGCTGTTAGAAGCTCGCAATTAGGACTACACATGCGCATTGGCTACACTGTTAAAAAGTTACTGTAAATTTTACAGTATAATACTGGCAGCAGGGTTGCCAGCCAGTTACTGTAAATTTTACAGTAGTGTTACGGTAATTTAATTTACAGTATTTCCCTGTATTCTCTGATTACAGTAAATAACTGAATTTTTAAAATTACTGTAAAATTTACAGTAACTGGCTGACAACCCTGCTGCCAGTATTATACTGTAAAATTTACAGTAGTTCCTGGAATTTAATTTACAGAATTTCCCTGTATTCTCGGATTAAAGTAAATAACTTTTTTTTTTTTTTTTAAATTATAGTAAACTACTTGAATGTGTGTATTAGCTATATTTAGAGAAATATGTAAAATGCATTATATACAATATATTTTCTTCTGCAGACTATCCTGGCAGCTGAATTTTAAATTTAAGCTTTTAACTGCATAAGCTTTAAACAATTCATAACTGCATAAAGTGTTGTATAATGCATAACTTAATTCACCAAAACAATTATTTGACACTGAATCTTGAAAAGCAGGTTAAAATGTAATGTATAATATATATATATATATAAAAAAACATTCCATAGAAAGTGTATTATTTTTAACTCATTTATTTACAAATAATTTTTAAAAATTTTGTCATGAAAATATTGGCCATCATGGCCCTTGACGCAAAAAGTAAAAGTAAGCTTTTTTTTAACGTTATTTGAGCATACTAAATTTAGTGTCAGATTTTGTTGCTGATTTGAAATATGTTATTTCATTGTGAGTATACCGAGCAGTTTTTGTGATTTCAGGATTCAAATAGACAGGATTTGGTCTTGGATGCCAGAAATAGCAGTTACAGATTTGGCCGCCGAGTGAACAGACTTTCCTTGAAATGGACTTTGCTTTAGTGCCCGCGAAATTTCGCTAATCTGAGGATAGTCATCCGCCATGTTTAAAATGTATGACCCGCTCTAGTTTCACGCGATTAGGACGGTTGTACTTATGTATAAGTACATCGAGGCAGAATAAATTGATTTTCAAGGTGGTCTAGGACTATTTAACCTAATACTTTTCCCATCTAAAAAGGAAAGGAACACATTAGTGAAATGCTGAAACCTTGGCTGGGCCATCCTCTTTTCATGGGGCATTATTCACGAGAAGCGGTTTGGCTTAATCCTGGATTTATTTAAGTTTTGTACATTTGGAAACAGTCTACACAGGGCTTTATACACGCGTCTCACATCTGCATTTATACCACAAAAAACAAACAGACATGAGAAAATAAAGGGAAATGAAAAGAAACATAAAACACAGCGCCCTTTCTGCCCCGATCGACCCTCAACAATACAAATCTGTGCACATTTGAATTGTGGCCTAAACTGGGGCAGTTACTGTCGACAATGAAGTCACCAGCAGGAACAGCAATCAAACCTGACCTGAGATCAGTCGTCTCGGCTTTAAACCCTGCATCATTCATTAGAACGGACAGGAAAAAAAAAAAAACTGATCTCAGATCATAAAAACCGGCACATTCCAGAATTAACTTCTATCTTACTACTTTCACAAACTGTGCACATACATACTACATACTGCAGGAATAGTAGTAGCATACTAGTCTGAATGTACCCAGTGACTCCATTGACAACAACAAAACTTGTATAACATTCAACCAAGCTAAAGCTCTTAGAGCTGCCGCGCTAAACATTCATAATCAACACTCTGCTGTGAAAAAGACTCAATTTTATAGACTAGAAAGCATAGCCTTTAGATTTCCATCCAAAGAACCAATAGCAATACTGTAGATGCTGTGTGTAATGAAAGTCCATTACAAAGCATCAAGAGTGTGAGATATATGGAGGAATTGCAGCTCCTCCCCACTGGAGAAAAAACTATTGATGTTCTTCCTGTACAATATACATATATATAATCTTTATTTTATGGTGTGAGGTCCGGTTGCTAGCGTTCCCTGAGACAGAATACTAAAGGCTATTTGAAAATCGAGGGTGCAGAAGGTTTTTAATGCCCAGAATAGAGGACATAATCGCGGGTTTCGCTTTTACTCCCTGTTATATACTTCATAATATATCAAAACACTATGTTACTTAGCTCTGAGTAATATATATATATATATATATTCGCGATCATAGATTTCTCTTGTACTACTCTGAATTTGTTGTGCCTTGAAAATATTCAAACAGTATTATATAGGAAAAATACTGTACAAAAAACTAACTTATAGAATAGTTTATATATCTATCTATATATATATATATATATATATATATATATATATATATATATATATATATATATAAAACATTAAAACTTTTATCAATAAATCTGTGTGCTGTATATTTTGGTCTGCAGTAAACAAACTGATTGGGTTTCAACCACAGTATTTGAGACAACACCGCCCCGCTTAACGAACGCCTCAAAACCTTTTCAAACACATTCATTACAGTCAAACATCCGACAGACACGCAAAGCTACAAAAACGAAAGAAAAAAAAAAAATCACTACAATTTTGACTTAAACTGACTTAAAAACAAACAAAAACTCTAAAACATGCTGTGGGTGGGAAAAAATAGAGTAAAAAAAAAAAGAATAATCATCCATTCCAAAAAAAAAAAGAAAAAGAAGACCCATTTACAGTTAGCTTGAGGCTGCAACAATAGTCATGCTGAAATATCCAATAAAACAATAAGGAAAAATTACTATACAGCCATAACAATAAGAACAGCTATAACAATAGTAGTAATTAACAGCTGAATATTTTTGAAAAAAAAAAAAAAAAATCTTCCATTCAAAAAAAGTCCATAAATATATCAGGCAGAATATAGTGTAGGTAGAAACATTGCACCAGATCAGATTGTGAAACACGCATTAGTGCAGGGAGTTAGAGCGAGAGAGTGAGAAAGAGAGAGAGACAAATAATGGATTCAGCAGTTTTGGAGGGAAAGTTTCTGCACTACAGCAAGTACATGATGGCGCTATGAAACAGGCTTTGCAGAAACTTTAGAGTAGAAGAATCTAGCTTACATTTCATGTGTTTTGCCCTCTGAAGAGATTCAGGCTTATTGCTCCATGGACAATACAGGAAAGACGCAAAAACTACGCTGGTGTTGGTTTAAAAGTAATGATGAAAGTAAAACACAAAGAACGGAAAACAAACATCGTGTTCTGACGCTAGATAGTGTTATACACACACTTTACAGAACAAAAGGTGTTGGTGCATTACAGCTATTCAACTAAAATACAACAATATACACAAAATAAGCTTGAGCGACAGGAAGTGGGCGGAGCCTCTGGGAAGAGGGGGATGGGCCGAGCGGATGATTGACGGAGAGGAAAATATTTATCAGTCCGTGTTTAAAACATTCCAGAGAAATCGAGAACCGTGTAGAATCATTTCCAAATAAACGATTCATCGTTGGCGAAGGAAGAAATGGACGAACGAACAAATAGAAGGAAGGAGAGAAGTGAAATTCCTACTTGAGAGAAAGATAGACACGGAAACACGTATGAAAAACACGTCAACTCAAATATGAAGAGAAAAGAGAGAGAAACGTGAAAAATTTGAGGAGAATTTGGCGCCTCTTAAAGGGGCACGCAGAAGTCCCTGGGGTGGGTCATTTGTGGTGGTGGGCGGGGCTTGTGTGGGGATGGGAGGGGCTCACAGAGGGCCGTGTCGCGCCTCGTATTTGGCCAGAACGTTCTTACAGCGGCCGAGTTCCTTCCGCAGGTCGGCCACTTCCTGTCTGAGCGCCGCGTTCTCTTTCTCCAGGAATCCCGCGCGGATGGCGATCTGGTTCTCTTTCAGCCGGCGAGCGTCCCGGGACCGTTTGGCCGCGACATTGTTCTTTCTGCGCCTTGCCCAGTACTTGTCATCCTGCTCGGAGACGGAGAGGCAAACAAATAAGAAAAAAAAATAATTATTCTCACAATTCAGTTTGGAATTTTTGCTGGTGACACAAAAATTATACATTCATCTTTTTTTTTTTTTAAACAAAAAGTCTAAAAAAAAATAACTAAAAAAAATATACACAGTAAAATACTGTTTTCCTTTGAAACAAACAATATTACCCAGAATGCATTGCTTTTACAGTATCTGTATATTACAATGCATTCTGGGTAATATTATTTGTCATTTTCAAGAAAGCAGCCTATAGGCCTCTTATCTTAAAACGACAAATATTACCCAGAATGCTTTGTTTTTACAGTATATTACTGTTTCAATGGAAAACGGTGTTTTACTATGTAAATTTGTTTAGTTTTTTTAGTTATTTTTTAGAGTGTGCGACTTTTTTCTTATTTTCTCATTCTTTGAGATAATTAAGCATGATAACATTTGACCGAAGAGAGTCACATGACTTGTAACTGACTTTCTGATTGGCTTGTTTTCTTGATGGCACGTTTCCATTCCTGACAGCTAGATTTTATTGATCTTTCACTCAGATTGTTGATTCAACCTTTGTAAATAAAAAAAATATTATATTGAATATTGACAGTGGAGGGTTTTTTTTTACCTATTAAAGAAGGTTATTATGATTATGTTTGACTTGAACGATTGTGAACATTTATAATATTTTATTAACATTTTTAGTATTTTAGTAAAGAAATGTAAATATATGTATGATGTGAAATTTGTATGTATGTATGTACATATGTAAAAAATGCATGATGTACATTTAAAAAATGAAGCAAATTAAAAATAGGAAAATTAAAAAAAAAAAAAAATGGTACAAGGATTAAAAATATAATAATAAAAAAAAAAAGTACAAAATTAACTCAAGTAATAATAAAAATATAAATACAAAATAACAGTAATATAACAGTATAAAGGTATTTATAAATAAAATATTTATTTTATATTTTAAATAAGAGGATTTTTAATATTTGTTCAACATAAACAACAACAGTAATAATAATAATATTTAGTTACACAAATACTTGGAGAGAGATACAGTAATAATCATCATTTGTCTTTGTGTGCTTTATGGTTAAATGTTTGTTTTTTTACCTTCATGTCATCTGGAATGAAGACCTTGCGGGCCTTCTTGATCATGGGCTGCGGCTTCAGCTCCTCTGCGCTGAATTTGCGCTTGCGAGGGTCGAAGATTTCCTGTCCCGGGACACTGGAGAGGGCGAGGTCAGCGGGGTCGGGCTCGTACCCGACCGGAACCTGAATGGAGTCTGGATCTATCGGACTGGGCGTGTCACGTGAAGAGGGCAGAACTGAAGGCGAAAGAAGGAGAGAAAATGACTTCAATTATAATATTAACCAACATTATTACATTGAATGAATATTCACAAAGTCTGAATGTAATTCGATGCCAAACTTGTGCTGAGAGAAAGAACCAGACGTCCAAAAGCGAGCAGAGAAAAACAGCATTTTTCATCATCAAAGCAAAGGTACTCCTCAGGAAATGTACAAATACAGATACTTTTAGATGTTTAATTGCTATTGGGAGCATTGGGATTACTAGACGAGGGCTTAATGAACTCATTTATTGTGAAAACCCCAAATTCGACCAAAATTGACATTTATTTTCACTTGTTTTGCCTGTAGCTCGTAATTAGCCTGACTCAGTTTGTCAGGATGAGTCACATATTATGCTTATCATACAAGAGACCTTTATTTAAAAAAGGTAGATGGGCTCAATGTCCATGATTTAGTGTAAATATGCGCTACCATTTCTGACCACCGGGGAGCACATGAAACCACCTTATAGCCACACATAGCCAAGCAATACTTATTATTATATTATATAACTACTTATTATAACATAACAATATAATTAAGCCGCATTAAAGGCGACTGTGTGATTGATTTAGCAAAAGACAAAAACACAAGAGCAAGAGAGACGTGTGTGTGTTCATTAGTGAAGGATTAGAAGATCAAATTAAACTCTTGACTGATTCAAGGGTCATTAAACAGGACCTGAGAGCGCCGAGAGCTGGCGTACGGCCACACACGCAATCACAATATAACACAACACACAGTCCAACAACTTCAACGCAACCCGCTTCCCTCCATGAGCTGCAGGAACTGTTACTGTACAGACACACGGCAGGGGTCAAAGGTCAAGCCCTGTCTGATTATAAACAACTTGACCGTTAAACCATGAAGAACTTTATCTAAAGTGACCCGCTTTATGACGGGCAAACGGTCAAAATGACTTTATCTGTTCTGAGTGATGTGTAACCATAATCTTGCTTTATCTTCACTGCATTTATGCTCGTGGGGTAAAATTAATAATACACTCGATTAGGCTATTATGTAATCTATTTGAATTAGGAAAGTTATTATTAATAAAAATAAAATACTTAAAAAAAAATTAAAATTTTAATTTTAATCATTTTAAAAAAATTTTTAATTATTTCTATATTATTAGATTTATCTACAGAATTTTATATGAATAATTTGCTGTTCAAACACAACAATAATATATATTTATGTTATTATAATGTATTGAATGTAGCATAATAAATATTCAAGAACATAAAAAATAATAATAATATTTTTTTAATACATAATAAATATCCATATAAAAGAATGTTATTTATTATTATTATTATTAATAATAATTATAAAATATTTCACCATAATAATGTAATATAATGTAATCCCTTTAATTATAATATTACTTATTTTTATAATATTTATGTTGGCAATAGTGATCGTTTCATTCTCCGGGCAGAATATAAATATATATATATATATATATATATAGAGAGAGAGAGAGAGAGAGAGAGAGAGAGAGAGAGAGAGAGAGAGAGAGAGATTAGATTAGGCAACAATTAACTATTACTTAAATATTCTCTTTGTATTTTCAATGTAAATATTTGCCTGCAAGCATCTAAACCTAAACAGTTACTCATAAATTTAATGGTTTGTAGAAAATCCTGTGAAAAAAAGTGTGTGTGTGTGTGTGTGTGTGGGTATTCCCTACGTTACGGGGACCAAATGTCCCCACAGGTATAGTAATACTAGCAAATTCTGAACTTGTGGGGACATCTTTTTGGTCCCCATGAGGAAACAAGCTTATAAATCATACAGAATTATCTTTTTTGAAAATCTAAAATAGCAGAACATGTTCTGTGATGGGTAGATTTAGGGGTAGGGGTAGTGTAGGGGGACAGAATGTACAGTTTGTACAGAATAAAAACCATTACGCCTATGGAAGATCCCCCATTAAACATGAAAACACAACATGTGTGTGTGTGTGTGTGTGTGTGAGACTGTACAACAGCTCTGAGTTCCACACAACACTGAATGAAAACCCTCAGTCATTCTCGTCATGTGTCTCTTTCAGTCAATCTGAGAGCCTGGACTTGGCCTCAGAGGTGACGGGGTGGAGCTGTGCTGACCAATCACAGGCCAGGGCCGGAATAGTGGGCGGGGTCTGAGGACAGCAGTGCACTGCATAATGAAAGTATGCTTTGGTCCTGCTCCGTTGGGTGGCAGATCACGCAGGGGTGTGACTGTGACCGTCCTGTGAACCCTGGCCTTCACTTCCTTAAACACACACACTGAGGGAAGGGAGGCGTCTGCGCTCGGGGAAGTCGACGGGTGCAGGAAAAAGACGCCCTAACAAGCTCTATTTTAACCAGCGATAGCTCTGATAAGAGGTGAAACGAGCCGTGAGAGGCCGAAACAGACATCAGCGATAAAACAAGCTACACAACATTTATCAATGGCTTTAGAGTGAAACCAAAATATATGGACACACTTAAAAATGCCTGACTGTCACTGCATTTGACAAGCAAGTGCTGTTTACGGTAAAGGAAGTGTTCAAACACAAGAAACGCACTTAAACATATAAAACAAATATAATTGAAATTCATATGGAATTCAATTCACATAACTGTTGTAAGTGTAGTTTTTAATAACCAATTTCATTTTCGCGCTATAATTTGCATGTTCATTCAAACACACATACTGTAAATATTTACAAAATCATTGCAATATTATAGTTTTAAAGAAAATTGTTTGTCCCACTAAACGAACATTGTTCATAGAAAATTAATATAAATCTTATTGAGTTCATCAAATGTTTTAAAGAGCATAAAGCTTAGAATCCTCCTGAGGATACCCTTAAAAAAGAATGTATTATAATAAATAAATATATAATAATAAATATATAATTTGTATATAAAATATATTTATATATAAACATAATAAATATATAATTTATTATATATATTATATATAATATTAATATAAACAAATATTGTCTTTTTATTATTGTTATTGTTGTTAATAATAATAATAAAAATGTTTATTTATATATATATATAGAAGGGAGATTTTTAAATGAAAATTATACTCTAAACAAGAAATAAACTGCCAGTAGGTGGCGGTAAATGTCTTAATGATTTAAAAGTCATTGATTGATTGATTCATTCGATTCGTTCAAACATTTGATTCATTCAGGAGTGAAGTAAATGATTCTCTTTATGAGTGGTATTGTATAACTATCACAATACAATGTATTTATATTGTTCTTAATAATAACAGCAATAAATAATATCATAATATTAACCATATTAATATATAACAGAGATAATATATCAGGTGCCGATGTAAGACTCCAGATAAAAGTCGCACAATGGGATTCAGCACGAGGAAAAGCTTCCCATTGGCTATTGGAGTGACTGTGAGCATCTCGGTTTGTCCTTATACCAGGAATTGATCCGAGCTGGAATTTTGATCTTTTTTTAAATCACGAAATCCCTC
The DNA here is from genome assembly GCA_037194245.1 of Opsariichthys bidens. Taxonomy (NCBI): domain Eukaryota; kingdom Metazoa; phylum Chordata; class Actinopteri; order Cypriniformes; family Xenocyprididae; genus Opsariichthys; species Opsariichthys bidens. The sequence goes on along the minus strand of CM074277.1, from coordinate 31,935,657 downwards.
AAAAGCCTCCAGCAGTGAGGAATAGCTTTGGAAAGCCTGATTTATTTTAGTGAATCTGTCAACAGTGGAGAGCTGTGTATAAATGGCACACGACGCACCAGTTCACGAAGCACAAACACTCCCAAATTCAAATTCCCATCTGACAGGGAAAATATACTTTTGTTTAAATTTGTATACATGCAATATATATTTTTCTTGCAAAAAATAAAAAAAAAAGGCTTGAATGGTGCAGTTACAACATCTACCAGCAGGGGCTGGACTACACTACCATTCAAAAGTTTTATTATTATAATTTTTATCCAGCAAGGATTCATTAAATTCATAAAAATTAACAGTAAAGACATTCATAATGTTAATTTCTATTTCAAATAAATGCTGTTATATTGAACTTTCAATAAATCAAAGAATCCTGATCATAAAAGTGTCACCGTTCCCACAGAAATCCGAAGCATCTCAGCGGTTTTCAACATCGATAATAATCAGAAATGTTTGAGCATCAAATCATCATATTAGAATGATTTCCGAGGGATCATGTGACTCTGAAAATTGGAAATAAACACAGCTTTGGTGAGCAGATGGAACTTCTTTCAAAAACAAACTCTTGTAGAGTGTATATTTACCATGCTTCAAATGGATCATTAAAGAGAAATAAATATATAATACATTTAATTTAAATTTAATATTATAATAAATTTATTATATATTCTTCATTATATATATATATATATATATATATATATAATTTTTTTAAATAATATTTATTTAAACAAATACTTTTACTTTAGATACAGTTCTATTTGACAGCACTTATATTAACATGTTTTAAATATAAAATTATTTGAATTTAAAATATTTATATTGAACATGAAAATATACAAAACATTGGCTTTTAAAATACTGAATATTCTCTGAAAACAAGGCGGGAAAATCAAAAAAAAATTTGATGGCTCTTAATTTGACTGCGCTGAACTCTATTTAGTAGAGGCATCAGAGAATTAATCATTTAGTTATCTGTGTTGAATTTCAGTGTTGTGGTCAGTTCGATACAAATTCAACTCAAGAATTTAAAGGAGCCGATACTGAAATGAAATTCTGAATTTTGCAGCCTCCAGTCAGTGAGAAATGAGGCTTCGAGGTGAAAACCCCGCATTGTTTGTTGCTGGTATTCACAGGTCGTTTAAAAGCGTCATATCGGCGGTCACACGTGAATCCGCCACGACTCAGGCAATGTGAGTCTCGGTGAGAACATACTGTGCTTCTGTCACAGCAAACAGGTGGGAGGGGCGGACAGGGGGCGTGGCCTGCCGAGTGAGGCGTGGCCTGCCTTGACAAACTCTCTCTGCTGCTGAAGCAGCGCAGCACACGCGGCAGCATGTGTTCATCACATGGCAGCACACACTGCTTTGGGAACGCGCGGACTTCACGTGAGCAGAAATGTGCGGAGCAGCAGAGCCTGAACCGCTCGTCTAGACCGAACACACACACACACACACACAGGCACATGGAAACGCACATGCAGAAATGTAAACATGCACAGAAGACACACAGCGTACAGTGAAGCGCGTGAGGGTCGTTCATCACATCGACTTTACAACATCACTTGTGCTTCAGACGAGGACTGTGGAATGCGAAATGACACCTATAAACGGATAATCACAAGCGAGATGCCTAATAAAACCTGTCACAGGGTTACTGTACAGCCATTTCACTTTGATTCCCTCCAAGTGGTTATAAAGATTGTATAAATACTGACATTAAATAGAAAACTTCCCTCATTCCTACATATACAAATGAAGGAATCTCTTGAAACATGTCCAGTTCACCACAAAAACAAAACAAAGAGAAAATAAATTATTGTATATATTATATTATATTATATTATCAGGCTGTTATGAGCACATTTAATTAAGCATATTTAATTTTTAAGCAAAAATATTAAATACTAAAATTGTTTTAATTCACACTAAAAATGCTGGGTTAAAAAAAACAAAAAAAACAAGTTGGGTTGAAAACGGACAAACACTGATTGGGTTAAATGTTTGCCCAACCTGTTGGTTAGTTTTATTTAACTCAACTACTGTTTAAAAATTGAACTCAAATGCATCAAATGAACCCAATGTATGTTAGAAATGAACATTTATTAATAAGCTTAATGAATAATAATTAAACGATAAATATTTATTTCTTATTAATAAATGCTCCCCCTTTGATTATTGTTGTTGCCTTTAGTAATTATGTGTCTGGTTTTTAATTTCCAACCTATTTTGTGTTCATTTTAAACCAGTCATATAATATTTTTTAAACAATAGTCAGGTTAAATAAAACTACATTGGGCAAACATTTAACCCAGTCAAACAACCCAGTCACTCAATTTGTCCATTTTCAACCCAACTTGGGTTGTTTTAACCTAGAAGTCGTTTTTTTTTTACTGTAATGATTGAACATGTGCTTAATCGTCATAATTTCACAAATCAAAAACCTTAATGGTCTTGATTTTCTTTATGCAAAACATAATTTTTACCAAGTTGGTGTAAAATGGACGGTGTTTTGTGAGATTTACACAAATAATCTCTGTGTAGGAGTGAACTGGGTGTGTTTGTTTGTTTTTAGAGGATTGAAAGCAGCATTCGCTCACCCATATGCGCGTTTCAATACCTCAGCATTACTTTGGTGTGTCAATAGGATGAATGTTGCAACTTCTTTGTCTGTAAGGTTTCCGCCTACATTAAATCCACGTCATTTAATGCACATTTAATTAAAAATGGAGGCGTAACGCATGTATTTGGGAATTTGTTTGTCTAATTTCAAACAGCAGGTTTAATGGCTGGCAGTGAAAGTTTGTGAAGTGTTTGTGAAAGTCTTTGGCTCGTGAAGGAATGTATAATCGATGTGACGGGTGCCTCTGACGACGCCTCAGGTGTGTTTCGACTAGAGCTGTCAGTCATGTTTGGGCAGATGAGTTGTTCTTTCACAGTTTGAATAACAAAGTGGTATTAAGATGCATATTTCGATCGGAACACATGTGGACGATGCTCAATACAGGTGTAGACGCCAAACGGCGTCTAACGCGTTTTGAGATTGTCCACTTTCTTTCACTTCCAGATAGTGGCTTTAAATGATGTGTTCAAGACCGTCTACTCTCCACCTACTGACCTAACGTGTGAACATTATAGGAAGCTCGCTAGCCCGACGGGATTTAAACTTTGTCTGCTGAAAACCCAAGTTTGGTTTGAAGATAAAAAAATGTACCAAGCACAATGTTCTCCCACCATTCCTGATTTCTAACACACACTTGCAGCGGTTGGCGTGGTCTAGCGGCTGTGAGAGCAGAAACTGGGGGAGGGTCTATGGGCAGGTCAATTTATTGTTGTGTTTTTCAGATTTTTCAATAATATGGACAAAATATGCATATGCATTTCTGCTCTAACAGCCACAAAACCAGCCAAACGCTGTGAGTGTGTGTTAGAAATCAGGAATGGTGGGAGAACATTGTGCTTGGTACATTCTTTTTATCATCAAACCAAACTTGGGTCTTCAGCCGACAAAGTTTAAATCCCACCTGGTTAGTGTGCTTCCGGTCAAATGCGTTTTCGACTACCTCTGGAGGATGATGAAAGTGGACAAGCTCAAAGCGTTTTACACCTATATTTAGTGTCGTCCACTTGATCGACCAAAACGTATCTTAAAGGCACAATATGTACGATTTTTGGATTAAAATATCCAAAAACAACTAGAACAATGTTATATATTTTGTTGACTTGTGTATTTAGATTTTCCCAAATGTTTCCAAGAATGTTTAAATCCAGAGAAAAAAGCAATTTTAACCACGACTCGGACCGTGCGTCGCCTATTTCCGGTTTTATTTTGTGGAAAGGAAACACCAACATATAATAATAATAATAATAATATAATAAATATAATAATAATATAATATTATTATTATTATTATTATGTGTTTTATTAAACAGGTGAGCAACTGTTTGGATACCTTTATAGACAGAAAACTAATTCTTATATCACTCAACACGTTTAGTTTTATTGTTTGAATATTGTCTTCTTGTTTACATTAATATGATACTCTAATATGGATCTTACTGCAGTGTGAACAAGTGTGTCACAGAGTAACGTTATAACATCATTTTCAACACACTCAAATGTATCTAATATGATAAACAGAGCTGTGTTTCCTCATACTCATGACCGGAGAAGCTGAAGCGGCGACTGTGGCATAATAAAAGTCCCGCTGCTCTCGAGGCGTGTCGCGTTCGTCTCTCATTATCAATCGCTCCAGAGCCTCGTTCAGCTCCACAACACTCGTCCTGCTCTGCTTCATACTACAGTAATGCTAATAATCACATCCATGAACACGATTTCCCAACAGATTCTTCTCCCCTGGCTGTGAGGTGAAGGTGAGGTGATCTCGGCGTACGCCTTTGTTTTGAATAGGCGACCTCTAGTGATGAGAAATTACATATTGTGCCTTTAATACCAGGTGAAAACAGGCCTAACAGTAATTAGCACCCCAATATAGAAATGCATTTTTGTCTTCTACTGTATACGCATGCATGATTTCAAATGAATTTTCTCTCTTTTAAGCCTCTTGCAAAAAATAAACAAGCTTGATTTGTTTTGAAAGACTACAGAGATAATGCATCATGATCCACAAACACCTGGACTTCAACCAAACATATACTGCAGACTCTGCTGAACGAAGTCCAAACTCTCACTTATACGATCTGTCGCTCAAAACTCTGTGACGTTCGCGGGAAACTTTGGGCAATTACTTTAGCGAATCTTTAAAGGGCTCCGGAGCTCAGATAACGTCAGAGCGACAGAAAATAGAAGTGGCGCAGAGGGTGTTGAACTTTTCATTGATGATTAACTAATGCAGATGATGATACGTCCTCTCTTAAAAACAAAGATTCTTTATTGGCATCCATGGAACCTCTACATTCCACAAAAGGTTCTTTATAGTGGAAAACGGTTCTTTTAAGAACTGATCTCTGAACGGTTCATTGGGGAACCAAAAGTGGTTCCTCTGTGGCATTGCTGCAAAAACACACTTCTGGATCCTTTATTTCTAAGAGTGTATTTGAACAGAAACCAAGTGCGTCTCATTTAAAGGCTCCAGGTTCGTTAGTGACGTGCTCTACCTGCTCTGCTGGGACTCTGGAGGCAGTTCTGGCCAACGATCCCGGAGTGAACGGAGGTGGTCGCCCGGTTACTGAGATCCACCACGGAAGGTGTAGGCGGGGTGGAAGGAGGCTGCTGTGGCAGGGGCTGCTGGGAAGGTTGGTTCTGCTCGCTCTGAGAGTTGGCGGGGATATTGTTCTCCAACAGAAACTCCTCTAAATCCATATACTCCAGCTGGAAGTTGTCTCCATCGTACGGCAGGGTCTTGTCCCACAGAGTCGGCCCAAGGAAGGCGGACTGAGGAGTGTTTAAACCGTTTCCATCCTCTTCCAACTTCTTTTCCTTCTCTTTCTCTTTCCCGAACCCTGGAGGAACAAGATGGAGGCATTATTGTCACCATTCACACACACACAAATTAAATTCTGTCATCTTAAAAGCACATTTATGTTGTCCCAAACATTTATGAAATGCATGTTTCATTCAACAAAATATAATATAATAGAGAGAAGTATTCAGATACAATTAAATTTAAGTAATTTTACACTTTACATTTTAACCCAGCCATTGGGTCATTTTAACCCAACGATTGGGTCATTTTAACCCAGCAATTGGGTCATTTTCACTCAGTGATTGGGTCGTTTCAACCCAGTGATTGGGTCGTTTTAACCCAACGATTGGGTCATTTTAACCCAGCGATTGTGTCGTTTTAACCCAACGATTGGGTCGTTTAACCCAGCAATTGGGTCATTTTCACCCAGCGATTGGGTTGTTTTAACCCAACGATTGGGTCGTTTTAACTCAGTGACTGGGTCATTTTAACCCAGCAATTGGGTCATTTTCACCCAGTGATTGGGTCGTTTTAACCCAACGATTGGGTCATTTTAACCCAGCGATTGGGTCGATTTAACCCAGCGATTGGGTCGTTTAACCCAGCAATTGGGTCATTTTCACCCAGCGATTGGGTCGTTTTAACCCAACGATTGGGTCGTTTTAACCCAGCGATTGGGTCGTTTTAACCAGTGATTGGGTAGTTTTATTTAACTCGACTATCGTTTAAAAATGAACCACAAATAGGTTGGAAATGAAAAATCAGACACATAATTACTAGAGGCAACAATAATAATCAAAAGGTGAACATTTAATAATAAGCAATTTAATAAATGTTTATTGTTAAATTATTATTAATTAAACTTATTAATAAATATTAATTTATTAAACATATTAATGTGTTACTTTCCAAAATATTTTAAATTAATATTTTTCAACCAAACTTGGGTTATTTTTAGCCCAGCATTTTTTTTAGAATACATGTACAGAGCAATATATATATGTATATATATATATATATATATATATATATATATATATATATATATATATATATATATATATATGTAAAGATAAGATATAAGATAAAGATCCTATAAAAAATATAAAAAATATTTGTAATATTTATATTTCCCTGTATAATATCATATAAATATATATATGTATATGATATTATACAGGGAAATATAAATATTACAAATATTTGTAATATTTTTTATAGGATCTTTACAATGTGCAGTTCCAAAGCACCTTAAAAGTGATCCACACCACATTTTGCACTTTTTACAGTTTGTTACTCTTTTAGTCATGTGATGCTCAGCTGTGCCAGTCACTTGCACTGGAAAAGAGTGGCTGTTTGCCAGCATTTCTTCTTTAGCGTTCCAGAGAACAAACAAAGTACATTTTAGCAATGACATGAGGGGGTGAACTACTCCAAAAATGCAACCAAATCAACATGTATAGTGTGCAAACTGAAAAAAAAGCATGCAAATCCACCCACTCCATAGGGGCAACCAAATATAAAAACCTTTTATTTATACTGTAAATATATGATGAGGACTCATAAATACAATCACGCTCAGTGGCGCCCTCTAAAGGGAACTATGAGTACAAATCATCTCCATTGCGTGCGAACTTCATCTATCCGCGTAAAGTCGGTATTGGTTGAGTAGACTTGGTTTGTTTCTCTTCTACGTGAGCAAATGCTGTAATATACAGCAAAATAATCTTATTTTAAACAGATATCTTCATGCATTTCATCTAAATTCACTGCCCAACGGGTTTATGTCTGTGCGTAAAATGAATGCAATGCAATGCAATACAATAAAACTATCAATTAACATAAACTTCGCATCAGAATTCAAAGTGATTATACATGACAGCATCTTTGCAAGAGCAGGTCCTGTTAAGGTGTCTAAACACAGTGACAAGACGCGCTTTTACGCGCAGATTATAAGGAAAGCAAAGCGCGTGACACTCGTCAGTTGATGCAGGAGACGCTTTAAACCCCCCCAAAAGCAACATCTATCCATCTTTACCTTCATCGTGATGAAAGGGCAGTTTCATGGGGTTCTCCAGCAGGGATTTCAGGACGCCGTGAGTCGGAGGTAGGAAAGTTGGGTTTATAGGAAGAGGTCGAGACATCTTCTCCATCGCGTAATGCAAAGAACAATCTTCCTGAAGAAATTAAATAAAAAAATCCGATTTATAAAAATAAAAACTCTGCAAAAGGTTATCGGAAAAGAGTCCTCAGCCCGTGCGCTGCACCGATGAGCGGCGGCTGTTCTCGCGCGTCCGTGAGCTCGGCTGGCTGGAGCGCAAAAGCGCAACTGATTCGCAATTCCATGTGCGAAGACTGACGTCCGTGACGTCAATGAAGAGGCCAAGCTGTTGAATAGAGCGCTGGCCAATGAGAGCGCCGGGGGGCGTGGCCCCCCGCAATCATGCTTCGGGAAATTGTTGCACGTCCACGATTACATTCTTTTTGTGTTTCAACAATGCAGTATATTCAGCTTATACTGTGTTTTTAAAATATCACCTGTAAAAAAGATTAAAGAGTGAGAAGTAATATAAAAACACATAAAAGAGTGTCATTTCAACCTTAAAAAACATTAAATGAGTATCGAAACATTTTATGGTAACTTTAAATAATATTTTGAATTTGAATCGGCTTTTATTTTTATATTTTCAGTTGGATTTCTAGCAATTGTGCTTGTCATTTTTTTTTTCATTTTAATAATAGGATTAATTTTTTCAATTCATTTTTTTTGTTGTTCAGTTTTAGTTATTTTATTCCCAGAAAAGCTTCAACTTTTCCAGTTACCAAGCAACATTTCTAATCTATTATTTATAGTATTTTTTTAACTTTCAATAAACAAAAAATATTTGTTTTAATACTTTTAGTTTTAGTTAACAATAACTAACATTATTAGTCTGTTCTAAACAGTGATCGGGAATTAAAGGCAGCATTTTTTAACAATATACTTGCATCTGCAAAATATATGTAATAAAACTCTGATATGA
>CM074277.1:31892173-31914673 GCA_037194245.1 Opsariichthys bidens | reverse complement strand
CTGCAATTTTAATGAGATACCCTTTGGTGTGCATTAAAACAAATGTAGTCTCAATGATGCTTATGTCTGCAAATTATATAAATGTTTAATCATGCAGAAAGAATCTTTAATCTTTGCGGAAGAATTCCCCACAGAGCAGCAGGTTCATCGAGATGCCTTCAGAATCACCTTCTTGTTTGGGTTTCCCAGTCAAAGCATTTCCTTTAGTGAAGCATTTCCTTCAGAAGGTTTTCCTTCAATATTACTCAACAGAACCTCCTCTTTGGTTTACAGGTACAGTCCCTCCTACAAGACCTAAGAAAAGAATGAAAAGAACCCAATAAAACATGCCAAGCATTCAAAAACAAACAAACAAACAAAAAAAATTGTAAAATAACAAAGGTCTGTTCTGTTTCTTCTGTGTATAAACTAAAAGACAATAAAACTACCACAAATAAGGCCTATGAAGCACCTATGGAAGCTTGTTTCCGCCATGAAATAAAAATTTAAAAGATAATTGCGACTTTTTAATCTCTCAGAATTGCAAGTTTTAAAATCAGAATTGTGAGTCTTAATATTAGAATTGTGAGTTAAAGTCAGAATTGCGAGTTATAATATCAGAATTGTGAGTTATAAAGTCAGAATTGTGAGTTTTAATATCAGAATTGTGAGATATAAAGTCAGAATTGTGAGTTTTAATATTAGAATTGAGAGTTAAAGTCAGAATTGTGAGTTATAAAGTCAGAATTGTGAGTTTTAATATTAGAATTGAGAGTTAAAGTCAGAATTGCGAGTTTTAATATTAGAATTGTGAGTTATAAAGTCAGAATTGCGAGTTTTAATATTAGAATTGAGAGTTAAAGTCAGAATTGCGAGTTTTAATATTAGAATTGTGAGTTATAAAGTCAGAATTGCGAGTTTTAATATTAGAATTGTGAGTTATAAAGTCAGAATTGTGAGTTTTAATATTAGAATTGAGAGTTAAAGTCAGAATTGCGAGTTTTAATATTAGAATTGTGAGTTATAAAGTCAGAATTGCGAGTTTTAATATTAGAATTGAGAGTTAAAGTCAGAATTGCGAGTTTTCATATCAGAATTGTGAGTTTATAAAGTCAGAATTGTGAGTTTTAATATTAGAATTGTGAGTTATAAAGTCAGAATTGCAAGTTTTCATATCAGAATTGTGAGTTTATAAAGTCAGAATTGTGAGTTTTAATATTAGAATTGAGAGTTAAAGTCAGAATTGCGAGTTTTCATATCAGAATTGTGAGTTTATAAAGTCAGAATTGCGAGTTTTAATATTAGAATTGTGAGTTATAAAGTCAGAATTGCAAGTTTTCATATCAGAATTGTGAGATATAAAGTCAGAATTGTGAGATATAAAGTCAGAATTGTGAGATATAAAGTCAGAATTGTGAGTTATAAAGTCAGAATTGTGAGTTATAAAGTCAGAATTGCGAGTTATAAAGTCAGAATTGTGAGTTATAAAGTCAGAATTGTGAGATATAAAGTCAGAATTGTGAGATATAAAGTCAGAATTGTGAGTTTTAATATTAGATTTGAGAGTTAAAGTCAGAATTGTGAGTTATAAAGTCAGAATTGTGAGTTTTAATATTAGAATTGAGAGTTAAAGTCAGAATTGCGAGTTTTAATATTAGAATTGTGAGTTATAAAGTCAGAATTGCGAGTTTTAATATTAGAATTGTGAGTTATAAAGTCAGAATTGTGAGTTTTAATATTAGAATTGAGAGTTAAAGTCAGAATTGCGAGTTTTAATATTAGAATTGTGAGTTATAAAGTCAGAATTGCGAGTTTTAATATTAGAATTGAGAGTTAAAGTCAGAATTGTGAGTTATAAAGTCAGAATTGTGAGTTTTAATATTAGAATTGAGAGTTAAAGTCAGAATTGCGAGTTTTAATATTAGAATTGTGAGTTATAAAGTCAGAATTGCGAGTTTTAATATTAGAATTGTGAGTTATAAAGTCAGAATTGTGAGTTTTAATATTAGAATTGAGAGTTAAAGTCAGAATTGCGAGTTTTAATATTAGAATTGTGAGTTATAAAGTCAGAATTGCGAGTTTTAATATTAGAATTGAGAGTTAAAGTCAGAATTGTGAGTTATAAAGTCAGAATTGTGAGTTTTAATATTAGAATTGAGAGTTAAAGTCAGAATTGCGAGTTTTAATATTAGAATTGTGAGTTATAAAGTCAGAATTGCGAGTTTTAATATTAGAATTGTGAGTTATAAAGTCAGAATTGTGAGTTTTAATATTAGAATTGAGAGTTAAAGTCAGAATTGCGAATTTTCATATCAGAATTGTGAGTTTATAAAGTCAGAATTGTGAGTTATAAAGTCAGAATTGCGAGTTTTAATATTAGAATTGTGAGATATAAAGTCAGAATTGTGAGATATAAAGTCAGAATTGTGAGATATAAAGTCAGAATTGTGAGTTTTAATATTAGAATTGTGAGTTATAAAGTCAGAATTGCAAGTTTTCATATCAGAATTGTGAGATATAAAGTCAGAATTGTGAGATATAAAGTCAGAATTGTGAGATATAAAGTCAGAATTGTGAGTTATAAAGTCAGAATTGTGAGTTATAAAGTCAGAATTGTGAGTTATAAAGTCAGAATTGTGAGTTTATAAAGTCAGAATTGCGAGTTTTAATATTAGAATTGTGAGTTATAAAGTCAGAATTGCAAGTTTTCATATCAGAATTGTGAGATATAAAGTCAGAATTGTGAGATATAAAGTCAGAATTGTGAGATATAAAGTCAGAATTGTGAGTTATAAAGTCAGAATTGTGAGTTATAAAGTCAGAATTGTGAGTTATAAAGTCAGAATTGTGAGTTATAAAGTCAGAATTGCGAGTTTTAATATTAGAATTGTGAGTTATAAAGTCAGAATTGCAAGTTTTCATATCAGAATTGTGAGATATAAAGTCAGAATTGTGAGATATAAAGTCAGAATTGTGAGATATAAAGTCAGAATTGTGAGTTATAAAGTCAGAATTGTGAGTTATAAAGTCAGAATTGTGAGTTATAAAGTCAGAATTGTGAGTTATAAAGTCAGAATTGCGAGTTATAAAGTCAGAATTGTGAGTAATAAAGTCAGAATTGTGAGATATAAAGTCAGAATTGTGAGATATAAAGTCAGAATTGTGAGTTATAAAGTCAGAATTGCGAGTTATAAAGTCAGAATTGTGAGATATAAAGTCAGAATTGTGAGTTATAAAGTCAGAATTGCGAGTTATAAAGTCAGAATTGCGAGTTATAAAGTCAGAATTGTGAGTCATAAAGTCAGAATTGCGTGATATAAAGCAAGAATTGCGAGTTATAAAGTCATAATTGTGAATTTTAAAGTCAGAATTGCGAGTTTTAATAGCAGAATTGCGAGATATAAAGTCATAATTGTGAACTTTAAAGTCAGAATTGAAAGTTTTAATATCAGAGTTATAGTCAAAATTACGAGATAAAAAGTCAGAATTAGTAGTCTTAAAGTCATAATTGTGAGTTATAAAGTGAAAATTGCAAGTTATAAAGTCAGAATTACGAGATATAAAGTCAGAATTGCATGATATAAACACAATTCTGCATAATTGTGAGAAAAGTCAGAAGATATGAACAATTATAAACGCAATTCTGACTTTATTAAAAAAAAAAAAAAGTCAGAATTGTGAGATAAAAAGTAACAGTTTCTTTTTTTATTTAATGGCGGAAAAAACCTTCCATAAGTACCAGAAACTAGATGTTTCCTTAATTCACTCTTAGAATAAAAGGTCCAATGGAGTTCTATATAGAACTCTAGCGTTCTTAACTCAATTTTAAAAATCCCTTTATGCCTAAAATGTTCTATATACATAAGGAGAAAAGGCTTAAATGATTGCTTAATACTTTTATAACAGATTATCTGATTTTTTCTAGTGATGAAGTGTTTATGAGTGGTTTAATTCATAAAATTTGATTAAAATTAATACTGAATTAATTTAGTTTAATCAAACTAAATCCATAAAGTGGTGGGAACCCCTAAAAGGTTCTATATAAGATGCGCCTGACGGAACCTTTTCTTCTAAAAGTCACCTGTCTCGCACTCACATGATTTACTGTGGCATTTTCACATTAATTACTTTATATGGCGAGTACTATCACACACAATCTGGCTCATTCCATTAGAGCACATCATTAACCACCAGAACGAGTAACTTTAGTTCACTTTCACAGGCCGCTCCAGTTTTCATGCGAATTATGAAGGAGCTTAAAATTGTGATGTGACAGCTTGAGGTTTTGAATGCAAATAGAAATGATCAGTGTTCATGTGTACATTGTAAGCCTCTGAGACTCCACTGTAAACAAATGAAGCCTTTGTGTTTGTGTTTGTCATGCGATTCCTGGAGTGGTTATTTTTGCCCGGCACATTACCAGCATGAAGGTTGTTTTTGACAAATACAGACTTATCTTCTATTGACGAAAAATAAATCTCTATTGGACATAAACTGACACATATACAGATCTGGGACGCTACACTACTGGGATTACCGTTTGGTGTTAATAACATTTTTCATCATCATTATATTGATTGATAATTTTATTCCGCAAGGATGCATGATTAGAAGTGACAGTAAAGACATCTAATTCTCTCTCAAATAAAAGTTGTTCTTTTGAACTTGACAAAGAACGCTGGAAAAGTTTTCTCAAAAATATTAGGTGTTTTCAACATTAATAATAAGCATAAATGTTTCTTGAACATCAACTCAGCATATTAGAATGATTTCTGAAGGATCATGTGACAGTGAAGACTGGAGTAATGATGCTAAAAATTCAGCTTTGATCGCAGGAATAAATTACATTTTAACATATATTCGTATAGAAAACAGCTATTTTACATCGTAAAAATATTTCGCAATATTCCCGATTTTACCATATTTTTGATCAAATAAATGCAGCCTTGGTGAGCAGAAGAGACTTCTTTCAAAAATATTAAAACCTCTTACCGAACCAAAACCTTTGTACACTAGTATTTTTGATCAATACAAGCCAAAGTTTATCATGTTTGCGTTAGTATTTGCATACATTTATTGTTTGCAGTGAGTATCATGTGAGTATTTGTCTCTCTTCACATTTATCTGGGGACGACAGTGGCAGGGCGGTCACTTCCTGCGAGACCACAGAGAGAAAACACAACAACACACACACACACACACACACACATGTTCGTTTTGCTATCAAAGTGAGGACATTCCATAGGCGTAATGGTTTTTATACTGTACAAACTGTACATTCTGTCCCCCCACCCCACCCCTAAACTTAACCCTCACAGAAAACATTCTGCATTTTTACATTTTTAATAAAACCTTGTTTAGTATGTTTTTAAAGTGGGGACATATGAAATGTCCTCATATTTCACGTTGAAGTTGTAATTCCAGTGTCATACCCATGTCATTATACACATTTGTGTCCTGATATGTCACAAAAACGCACACACACACACACACACAGTTGTGTTTTCATGTTTTATGGGGACATTCCATAGGCGTAATGGTTTTTATATTGTACAAACTGTACATTCTGTCCCCCTACACTACCCCTACCCCTAAATCTACCCATCACAGAAAATGTTCTGCTATTTTAGATTTTCAAAAAAGATAATTCTGTATGATTTATAAGCTTGTTTCCTTGTGGGGACCAACAAAATGTCCCCACAAGATCAAAATTTACTAGTATTACTATACCTGTGGGGACATTTGGTCCCCATAACGTAGGGAATGCCCACACACACACACACACACCTGTCACTAAACGCGATTCCTGGCTGAATTGTTTTCTAAACGAGCTCATAGATGTTACAGAGCGCTTGTTGCAGATTCAAATGTTTCTCTCCAGCGTCTGAATGTCTGGCAGTGGACAGAGATGCAGTCAGAGCCAGAGCTGCTGTTACATAACACAATCCAGCACTTCTGAACTCACTGCGTTCCAACAGACTCATGCTGAGATAACAGACACAATAGACTTGATTGATGTTCGTCATGAATGAATAAAAGAGACCATATATAGAAGAGAAAAATCCCAAATGGCATGTCTATAATATCTCAAATATTTCTCATGGACAAACTGAGACTTCTGCATTGGTGTGCTGATATTTCTACAGATAAAACGAGTTTCAGAAGAGATCTCAACAATGTCTCAAACTCTGCTCATATTTGCCAAGATACCAAAGTCTGCAATCAAAAGCAGACTGAAAAAGCTGATTTATATATATATATATATATATATATATATATATATATATATATATATATTAAAGGTCCCACTTCCAAACTGGAACATCTCACCTTAGCAGTGGATTTAATTATTTTCCCTTTGTTTTTGGAAGCTTGAGGCGAGATTGGGAAAGTGGGTTATTTTGGGATTTATTTGGATTGTTCCGCAGTGGGAACTGAAATCAGAAATCGGAGAAGACACAGATAATCCCGATTACAGAAAACATCTGCCTGCTATGCAAAACCACACACACACACACACACACACACACACACTGTACCAATATTATTGCTCTGCTCCAATATTTGCTCTTTACAGTCAGGTGGCATATATTTTTAACTCTATAATCATGTGAAGAACCTTTCACCATGGTAAGAATAGATTCACTAATTGGATTAAAACAATGACCTTAGAAGTCATTCACTCTTTACTTGTGTTCACACAGAACTTAGAACTCGAAGGACTGAATTAGCATGTTGGTATGATGGAAATTAACACGGTTTCAGCTTGTTAAAAAGACACACACTCTCACTCACACACACACACACACAAACACACCATTGCCATCATTGATTCTCTCTCATGCTGACTGTAACCAAAAGTAGATGAGAATTCACTTGTTTTCCATTATTTTAAGACAGATCATCTCTCTCATGTCTCTTGTCGACAGACAAGACAGAGCAGATTACTTTTGATATTTAAAATATTGTAATTTTTTAAAGAAGTTTAAACAATAAATAGCGTCTAGTGTGTCTTTAATGTGTCGTGACAGATCGCTGTAGCTCCTCGTGAACCGATCATCTCTTCATACTAGTTCATTTATATCATCAAATAAACATGAATGAACATCAGAAGGAATGTTGTTTCAACCGCGGAAAGATGTGAGTACACACAACTTTTCAAGTTCAACGTTAATCTACTAACTCCCCTGACTGCTTTGTCGGACAAAATGGCGGATTCGGGGTTATGATTGGTCAGATCGCCTGTCAATCAAACTGCTGGCAAAGGGTCAATTGAATGAGAAAACGTAATAGCAATACATTGCTTCTGGCTATGAAACAGTATTTTGCATTGATTTATTAAAAATATACATTCCTGACCTTAGATGTTTGATACAAACTAGTTCTGCATATATCAGTCTTTCTGTGTAAAACAACAACAACAACAAAAAAACAAGTAAAACCAGCGTGGGTTGTTTTTACCCAGCATTTATTATAAGTTCATTCATGTCAGATAGACTATTTTGGCAGTCTGTTTCTGTTGCAATTCCTAATAAAGTTAACAGTTAGGATTTTTAGTAGACCATTTTTACTTGAATTTGAAGTTTAGTAAGAGTTAATGGACTAGTCCACCCATAAATTAACTTGCTGTTATCATTTACTCACCCTCACCCTCACATCGTTCTGTATGACGTTCTTTCTTTCATGGAATACAAAGAGGATGTTAAAACAGATGCTCTTCATTTTCATACCATGAAAGAAGAGAGTGACCAGGGGCTGAAAAAGAAAACACTGTAAATCATCATAACAGTCCATATGAATCATGCACATTATTCCAAATCATATGAAGCCACATGATGCTTTGTGTGAACAACAGACTTACATTATAATCATTATTCACAGAAAATCTTCAGAAAGTGTGCATGAAAGTGATTTAATTTTAGTGTGAATTACTCCATTAATTTTGAACTCTACAAGGAACTAACAAGATTTAAAGCTCTTCACATGCAGTGACTCTATGAAGCTCATGATCACTGTGGAGGTTTACCTCCTTTTGGCTGAACAGAGGAGACATAACAGTTCAAAGTAGGTGTTCTCAGTTATAGAGACTGTTTTTCACTATAGGACAGTCCAGCTCTGAACTCCAGGGAGTCAGTGGCTAACTGGCGGTTCACTTGGGTCTCTGGAAGCATCTGATACTGTTTAGGGGACAGGGGTTTTAAGAGCTCAAGGTTTGTGGGTTCAAATCCCCTGAAGGAAAGTTTTACAGATTTACGATATTCTGCGGTGAGCCGCTGGTGTTGTGTTCCTCTCTGCTGCGCTGCTCTTTCAGCCCTCAGCACCTCTTCTGGGGGAAAAAAAAATATTTTCAATTACTAGAATATTCTATTATTCAGTTATGAAAAATCATGTGAAAATACATTATTATTAATAATTATTTTTATTTACAATGACAACAACAACAATAATAATAGAATATATCATTAGTTATCAGTTTATTTCACAAGCAAGTAAAAAAAACTTTACTAATAATTCAGTGGATTATTCCAAAAGAGAGCATTAAAAAAAAGTCAGTCAATCAGTCATTACTAGAGTATTCCTTTACTTTTGAAATTCACTGGATTATTTCCAGAGAGCATTTAAAAAAAAATAAACCATTTAATCAATCAATTAATACAATCAAGAATATTCCTTATAAAATTATTCACTGGATTATTTCCAAAAAGACCACTCTAAAACCAACCAACCAACCAAAACTAACTGACCAACCAACAACAACCAACCAACCAACCAACCAAAAAAAATAAAACCAAAACCAACCGAATCAACCAACACCAACTAACCAACCAAAACCAACCAACCAACCAAAAAAAAACAAAACCAACTGAATCAACCAACGCCAACCAACCAACCAAAACCAACCATCCAACCAAAACCAACCGACCAACCAAAACCAAACATCCAACCAAAACCAACCATCCAACCAAAATCAACCGACCAACCAAAACCAACCAACCAACCAACACCAACTAACCAACCAAAACCAACCAACCAACCAAAAAACCAAAACCAACCGAATCAACCAACGCCAACCAACCAACCAACCAACCAAAACCAACCAAAAAACCAAAACCAACCAACCAACCAAAACCAACCAAAAAAACCAAAACCAACCAACCAACTAAAACCAACCATCCAACCAAAACCAACCATCCAACCAAAACCAACCGACCAACCAAAACCAACCAACACCAACTAACCAACCAAAACCAACCAACCAAAAAACCAAAACCAACCGAATCAACCAACGCCAACCAACCAACCAACTAACCAACCAACCAACCAACCAAAACCAACCAAAAAATCAAAACCAACCAACCAACCAAAACCAACCATCCAACCAAAACCAACCGACCAACCAACCAACACCAACTAACCAACCGAAACCAACCAACCAACCAAAAAACCAAAACCAACTGAATCAACCAACGCCAACCAACCAACCAAAACCAACCAAAAAACCAAAACCAACCAACCAACCAACCAAAACCAACCATCCAACCAAAACCAACCAAAAAACCAAAACCAACCAACCAACCAAAACCATCCATCCAACCAAAACCAACCGAATCAACCAACACCAACCAACCAAACAACACCAACTAACCAACCAAAACCAACCAACCAACAACCAAAAAACCAAACCCAACCGAATCAACCAACGCCAACCAACCAAAAAACCAAAACCAACCATCCAACCAAAACCAACCAAAAAACCAAAACCAACCAACCAACCAAAACCAACCATCCAACCAAAACCAACCAAAAAACCAAAACCAACCAAAACCAACCATCCAACCAATACCAACCAACCAACCAACCAACCAACCAACCAACCAACCAAAACCAACCAACCAACCAACCAACCAACCATTCCTTTACTTATCAAAATATTCACTGGATTATTTCCAAAGAGAGCACTATAAAAGCCACCAACCAACCAAAAAACCAAAACCAACCAACCAAAACCAACCGAATCAACCAACGTCAACCAATGAAACAAAACCAACCAACCAAACAAGCAAAACCAACCAACCATTCCTTTACTTATCAAAATATTCACTGGATTACTTCCAAAGAGAGCACTATAAAAGCCACCAACCAACCAACTAACTATCTCTTTACGTATCAAATAATTTAACTGGATTATTCTCAAAGAAAGCACTTTAAAATGGACTAAATTAATGAATAAATAAACAAACAAATCTCCCTTGTTCTTGCATTTCTAATCCCAATTAACATCTAATCCTATTAAACACAAGAAATGAAAGAAGGCATTCTGAATATTGAATGTCAGTGTTTTTACAGTAGCCTACATGTGTAATTTTTTTGTTTAAAGTCAACAAAATTTAAATAAGTCAATACATCATCAAAACTTGTTTTTTTTCTCACCCTGATTTACAATGGTAAGCCTCTTATAAGTGTTTATATTTTAGACCTGTCAGGATAGCTGTCATGGGAAATTGTGTCCGAGAGAACGTTGGCCCCAGTCCCAAACAAGTACATGCGGCAGCCATTGTAAGTTCACAAGACCGCAAATGCACATGCAGTGTATTTTGACGTGTGTCTGGTGTGGGAGCGGCATAGTTATCGCAGCGGGCGAGAAAGGTTGACATGGGGCAGCTAAATCTCCAACCTCTGGGGAATCAACCGTTTTAAAGAAATGCAGAACAGAGGAGAGTCTGCTGGTGAAAAGAGAATGCGATTGAGCTCGTAATAAAACCAGTATCAATAATAGCTTAGCTTTTTAAATTGTTGTGGGGCTGTGCTGGAATAAGTAATTAAGTACCATGTCTGTTAATGGGTAAAGCTACAGTAACGTCTTCAGCTAGTCCGGTTGACCCATCTAAACTGGTTATATCTCTTAAGCCTAGTAGTGAATGTTTATATAACCATATTCATCTAGTGTATCTTTAAAGTTTGGTAAATGACAGAAATGTCAGCAAGCTACTTTTTGCTAATGCCCATTATAGCACTCCTTGTTATTTCCTTCTGCAACTACAAATCAACCCCACACATCACAGTGATTATTGATTATTAAGATAATATGATCAGGGTGCATGAACGTTTCATCCCTTCACAACAGCGAGAGGATTTTGAGTGTTCTCCATAAGTGAATTGGACCCATGAGCACTGCGAGTTTTCCCAGCTCTGTGAGAAAAGAGATGTGAGAGGAGAGACGGGGAGGTGTGAAACGCCACACACTCACAGACTGGAGACGAACAGCATTCTGAACGACAACGGGACTTTTCTTGCTCTGTTTGTAAGTAAGAGTTTAATGCGACGTACTTGAACATTTATAGAAACAAAAGTGCAAAAATTACTTACAGGATTAGTTCACTTTAAAATGAAAATTACCTCATGATTTACTCACCCTCAAGCCATCCGAGATGTATATGACTTTCTACTTTCTGATGAACACAATCAGAGTTATATAATCACCCTGATGCTGCCTAAGCTTTATAATGGCAGAGCACAGAAACTGAAGCTCGAAAAAGTGTATCCATCCATAATAAATGTACTCCGCACTGCTCCGGGGGGTTAATAAAGGCCTTATAAAGCAAAGGAATACATTTGTGTAAGAAAACATCCATATTTAACACTTTATGAAGTAAAATATCTAGCTTCCGCCAGACTGCCTTCCGTATTCAACTTAAGAAACAAGCGTAACTGACGTCATGTCTTCTGGAAGCTAGCTATTTTTCTTTATAAAGCTTTGCCATTTTAAAGCTTTGGAGCATCAAGATGAATATCCGATTGTGCTTGTCTGATAGAAGTAAGTCACATACACCTAGGATGGCTTGAGGGCGAGTAAATAATGTGGTAATTTTCATTTTAAAGTGAACTAATTCTTTAAACATGAGCTCATTAACTTATAACCACCCACATTTACATTTCAACACCTGTCCAGAATGATTACTCTATTGAATTGAAACACTGAAACAGGAAGACAGGGCGGGGCATATCAAACAGCTCCTCCCCTTTTTAAAAATAGCCAATAGCGTTTCATTTATATCGGCCAGAGCTATTGAGCTTGGGAAAGCCTCAGTTTCCTTCAAATCTCTACCCGTTTCTCCTCCTAATCTCCTACATATTGCATTCTGTGCAGAATTCAAATTCGCTAAGTTTCGCTAAGTTCCGCTCTGATCTATTGTGTCTCTGAACACTTTGTGCACTGAGGCAGTTCATGTCACACTAACGTGGAACCAGACTTTCAAGCACCATTTACACTGTCTGAATCATTCCCTATCCCCTATGTAGTGCCACTCACCATGTAGGAAATTTTAAATATGTGAACAAGTGACCAATTTTAGCCGCAGCTTCAACACAGTCTATTTATAATGTCGGGGGCGGGACTCTTTAGATTCTAGAGAGAATTTGATTAGACAGAAAATCGGATGAGAAGCTGAAGTCCATCGTGATGTCATCAAAACTGTTGATCCATATTGGCGGAAGTGAGAAACACGTTTTCGAGCACATTAGCTTATAGTTAACACGATCAAGTCTTAAAGTCGCCATAAAATCAAAATTGAATTTTTTTTGGCTTTTAGTATGAATATGAATACATATACATGATTTTATGGCGACTTTAAGTGCTCAAGCTCTTTAAAGTCAAGTGAATTCTGATTGGTTTTTCATTTCGTTTTATGTTTTAGCATTCATCAGCTGAAAAAAAAATAGCTCTCAAAGTAATTCCAGCGATATCGTTATGGTAAGGATTCTATTCTCATAGAAGACTAAAATATTTGTCATCCTTAGTGTTAACAGCCCCTTTATTTAACATTCAGAATTAATGAGCGTCAGGGCCAGTGTTGGCAAGTCCGATGTTTTCCTGCAGAATTGGGCCACTTTAGCAGTGTTGCCGCGGGTTGAAGCAACACCAAATAACACGATACTCATCCCCTGGAAAGCAAAATCACATATTTTACCCCCAATAATGAAATTTTTATGGGGAACCCCAATGAAATTTAATTGAGCTAGTTTTGGGCTACATTTTAGTAACAACTGGGCGGGTTTTGATGTGGAAACCTATCAACTCTGATCAGTGCCCGACAAACACTGATTCACAGCAACATCTTGTCCCTGGCCAAAAATAATCACGGTAGGACGGCACAAATCAGTAAAAATATGTAACAGAACATTTCCTAAAAATTCATCCAGATAACTTTCATTTTGGAACTATTTTTCAACCATGACGGGACGCGTCACTGACAAGACAGTATCAGAGGGACTTTCAACGGTCATTAAACATCCAAATGTTTGCTGGGTGTAAACTACAACGACATTTATTTTGGGGTGAAATGCGACCCAAACATATTCTCTCTCTCTCACACACACATACACTTCGCGGCACCGCTGTCACACACAAATGGTACGGGAGTGTCAAAACTGGACATGTCAAGTGTTGATATCTATTACTTTCTGTCTCGTTGCACACACACCCGTAGGTTTTGAATAAAATCCCAATCTCCCGGCAGACTTATTCACACAAGATAGCGTCTCATTGCAAAGTTGCCATGGCGATATGTGTGCTCAGAAAGATTCCCTATCGAGAAGAAAACAGATCAGGATAGACGGCACGCAGAGAAAATGAGACTTTCATCAGAGCCGATACCAAGGTTTGATTAGTTCCCGATTACTTTCCTTAACAATAAGCAGCAATGTGTTCAGCTCACGAAGAGACGAGAAAGCGACAGATCTAATTGAGTTTAAAGCAACGCTGTTTTTTACACCCACTGCACTTCATTAGAGCTGGTTTGCCGTCAGCGGTTTAATCTGTTAATGGAGGCCTGCTGTATGACCCACGAGCTCCGGAGAAAACGGATGAAAGCACACAGTAAATAATAATAATAATAGCCAAATAATAATAACAACATTTTGTTCAGCATATGAGGAGTCATGGGACACTTACAAATAACTATGAAACGGCATCAGATTTAATAATCAAAGTATACACATCAACATTTTCAGAGAAAAGAGGCTGATCTGAACATGATTCAAAGATGAATAAATGATAAAATAGACTATTTACTACTTTAGAAGTAAATAGAAGTTATATTTTCATATCAGTGAACATAAGCAATCAAACCCATTCAATCAGTCTTTATAAACATGGAAAATGATAACTTTTGTTCATGCCAGGCCTTATCAATTTCATTTTTATTTTTTTACAGTGCGCCAGCACTAAGAAAAGATAACAGGGCCAGCAATTCACGATGTCAAAGACGTCAAATGAATTGCAATAAAAAGGCAAGGGAACAGCCCACTGTAAAATAAATAAACAAAAACTTGTTGGATGGAAGTATGACGTTCAGCAGCATTTGATGAGCTCAATAGAGAAATTGTATGGGATATTCATACATGTAAAATATACCCCGATCAGACATAAAATTATGACCAGGTGAAGTGAATAACACTGATAAACTCTTCGGCACGGCATCTGTTATTATATAAGGCAGCAAGTGAATATTTTGTACTCAAAGTTGATGTTAGAAAATGGGCAAACGTAAGGATTTGAGCGAGTTTGAAGGCCAAATTGTGACGGCTACACGACTGGTTCAGAGCATCTCCAAAACTGCAGCTCTTGTGGGATGTTCCCAGTCTGCAGTGGTCAGTATCTATCAAAAGAGGTCAGAGGAAAGAACAGTGGTGAACCGACGACAGGGTCATGGGCGGCCGAGGCTCATTGATGGACGTGGAGATCGAAGGCCCGTGTGGTCCGATCCAACAGACGAGCTCCTGTAGCTCAAACTGCTCAAGACGTTAATGCTGGTTCAGTTTGTTGTGTATGGGGCTGCAGACGGAGACCAGTCAGGGTGCTCATGTTGACCCCTGTCCACCGCCGAAAGCGCCAACAGTAGACGTGAACATCAGAACTGGACCACGGAGCAATGGAAGAAGGTGATCTGATGAATCACGTTTTCTTTAACATCATGTGCATGGTCGTGTGCGTGTGCGTCGCTTACCTGGGGAACAAACTATGGGATAAAGGCAGTGTGATGTTTTGGTCAATGTTCTGCTGGGAAACCTTGAGTCCTTCCATCCATGTGGATGTTACTGTGACACATACCACCTACCAAAGCTTTGTTGCAGACCATGAACAGCCTTTCATGGAAACTGTATTCCCTGCGGCTCTTTCAGCAGGATAATACACCCTGACACAAAGCAAAAATGGTTCGATAATGGTTTGAGGAGCACAACGAGTTTGAGGTGTTCACTTGACCTCCAAATTCAATAGATCTCAATCCAATCGAGAATCTGTGGGATGTGCTGAACAAACAAGTCCGATCCATGGAAATTCCATCTCGAAACTTACAGGACGTAAAGGATCTGCTGCAACATCTTGTGTCAGATCCCACAGCACACCTTCAGGGTCTAGAGGAGTCCATGACTCGACGGGTCAAAAGGGGGAACAATACAATATTAGGAAGGAGGTCATAATGTTATGGCTGATCTGTGTAATTAATCACACCACAGCAATATATAAACTAAAATTAAAATGTTGAATGAGGGTGAACAGTTAAATCTCCCAAGATAATCACTTTCATTCACATTTAAATTAAAATACTGTTGATTTAAAAAATATGGTAACACTTTACGATAAGGTTCATTAGTTAAACATTAGTTAATGTATTAACTAACATGAACTAACCGTGCGCAATACATTTGTTACTGTATTTGTTCATCTTTGTTAATGTTAGTTAATGAAAATACAGTTGTTCATGTTAGTTCACAGTGCATTAACTAACAAGATTTTAATAATGTATTAGTAAATGTTGAAATTAACATGAACAAAGATTAATACATGCTGTAGAAGTGCAGTTCATTATTAGTTCATGTTAACTAATGTAGTTAACTAATGAAGCTTATTGTAAAGTGCCACCAAAAATATTCACTGATATGCTGTGCATCAGCAAGCCTCCCATATAAATATATATATTGCCCTTGAGTTCTGGATAAGTTATGACCATGATATCAACACATTTGAATGTTAGGCTTAATAACTGCCAGTGAATGTGTTCGTTTATCTCAGCTGATGACTTTAACATGAACTCTTGTTATCTGCTAGTGTTTGTTTGTTCAGTTCACAGTTCACTGTGAGACAAACCTTCATTCATTATACAGTAAATCAAGAACAGGTGTGAACGTTAAAGACGTCATGAATTGATTGATTTTAAAGATAATTGTAGCTACTTTGCCAAAATTCATGGTCAAATCTGATCATGTAATGTTCCATTTTTTTTTAACCAAAATCAACAAAACCACTGTGATGAGACTGACGCAAGTATATGTACATCCTCATAATTTTCCACAGATCAGTGTGAAACCTGAACACGTCACAGAAACCACTGCAGAAAACAACAGCCATACATTAGCATGCAACGCCTCGATTTGCTTCTATATTGTAAATGATTTTTCTTTCAGAACATTCAGTGCATTCACAAATAGAAAAACAAAAATAATTGCAGTCGCAGCACTCTTCTCACGCTTTTCTATTTAACATCAATACACTGAGCGTATGTTTCGCTCACATTAAATATCCGTTGAGCTGTGATGATAAATTGTACCATCCAAATCTTATTCAAATGAAATAACTCGTGAACTTTGGCTCAGATATAGTAGTGACAGCAGCTGATTATTGTCTGACTTCAGTCCCACAGTAATATTTCTCTCTATATCAGTCATATGTCATGTTCATGGCATAAACTCAGCCTCATACAACAACCTTGTTATGAGCTGCTGCAGTATAATTGTGTCTTACATAAACGGCATCGGTTTGCGATAAAGGCAGAGAGATGAATGAACCCGATGAAGATGCTTGAAATTGGACAGAGAAAAAAGCTCAAGTGTGTGTCCGTTAATTAGGGCTCCATTCAGGTCAGTCTGATAATTACACACAGACTCTGAGTTTCTTCTCAACATACAATCAATGCCATAATTCACAAGACTACAAAGAAAAGAGCTCGAATTTAAGATGCAAGATTCAATGGATGGATTGGATAGATGGACGGAACCACAGAAGAACGGATGGATGGATGGATGGATGGATGGATGGATTGGATAGACGGACAGAACCACAGAACAACGGGTGGATGGATGGATGGATGGATGGATGGATGGATGGATGGATTGGATAGACGGACAGAACCACAGAACAACGGATGGATGGATGGATGGATGGATGGGATAGACGGACAGAACTGCAGAACAATGGATGGATGGATGGATGGATGGATGGGATAGACGGACAGAACAACGGATGGATGGATGGGATTAGAAGGATGAAACCGCAGAAAAACAGATGGATGGATGGGATAGACGGATGGAACTACAGAACAATGGATGGATGGATGGATTGATGGATGGATGGGACAGACGGACAGAACCACAGAACAACGGATGGATGGATGGGATAGAAGGATGGAACCACAGAAAAAAAGATGGATGGATGGGATAGACGGACAGAACTGCAGAACAATGGATGGATGGATGGATGGATGGATGGATGGATGGATGGATGGGATAGACGACCAGAACCACAGAACAATGGATGGATGGATGGATGGATGGATGGATGGATGGGAAAGACGGACAGAACAACGGATGGATGGATGGGATTAGAAGGATGAAACCACAGAAAAACAGCTGGATGGATGGGATAGACGGATGGAACTACAGAACAATGGATGGATGGATGGATGGATGTATGTGATAGACGGACAGAACCACAGAACAACAGATGGATGGATGGATTGATGGATGCATGGGACAGACGGACAGAACCACAGAACAACGGATGGATGGATGGATGGGATAGAAGGATGGAACTACAGAAAAACAGATGGATGGATGGATGGATGGATGGAATAGACGATGGAACCACAGAACAATGGATGGATGGGATAGAAGGATAGAACCACAGAACAACGGATGGATGGATGGATGGATGGATGGATGGATGGATGCATGGATGGATGGATGGATGGATGGGATAGAAGGACAGAACAACAGAAAAATGGATGGATGGATGCATGGATGGAGGGATGGGATAGACGGATGGAACCACAGAACAATAGATGAATGGATGGATGGATGGATGGAACTACAGAACAATAGATGGATGGATGGGATAGAAGGACGGAACCACAGAACAATGGATGGATGGATGGATGGATGGATGGGATAGACGGATGGAACCACAGAATAATAGATGAATGGATGGATGGATGGATGGGATAGATGGATGGAACTACAGAACAATAGATGGATGCATGGATGGATGGGATAGAAGGACAGAACAACAGAAAAATGGATGGATGAATGGATGGGATAGACGGATGGAACCACAGAACAATAGATGGATGGATGGATGAATGGGATAGATGGATGGAACTACAGAACAATAGATGGATGGATGGGATAGACGGACGGAACCACAGAACAATGGATGGATGGATGGATGGATGGATGGGATAGACGGACAGAACAACGGATGGATGGATGGGATTAGAAGGATGAAACCGCAGAAAAACAGATGGATGGATGGGATAGACGGATGGAACTACAGAAAAATGGATGGATGGATGGATGGATGTATGTGATAGACGGACAGAACCACAGAACAACAGATGGATGGATGGATTGATGGATGGATGGGACAGACGGACAGAACCACAGAACAACGGATGGATGGATGGGATAGAAGGATGGAACCACAGAAAAAAAGATGGATGGATGGGATAGACGGACAGAACTGCAGAACAATGGATGGATGGATGGATGGATGGATGGATGGATGGATGGATGGGATAGACGACCAGAACCACAGAACAATGGATGGATGGATGGATGGATGGATGGGATAGACGGACAGAACAACGGATGGATGGATGGGATTAGAAGGATGAAACCACAGAAAAACAGCTGGATGGATGGGATAGACGGATGGAACTACAGAACAATGGATGGATGGATGGATGGATGGATGTGATAGACGGATAGAACCACAGAACAACAGATGGATGGATGGATTGATGGATGCATGGGACAGACGGACAGAACCACAGAACAACGGATGGATGGATGGATGGGATAGAAGGATGGAACTACAGAAAAACAGATGGATGGATGGATGGATGGATGGATGGAATAGACGATGGAACCACAGAACAATGGATGGATGGGATAGAAGGATAGAACCACAGAACAACGGATGGATGGATGGATGGATGGATGGATGGATGCATGGATGGATGGATGGATGGATGGGATAGAAGGACAGAACAACAGAAAAATGGATGGATGGATGCATGGATGGAGGGATGGGATAGACGGATGGAACCACAGAACAATAGATGAATGGATGGATGGATGGATGGAACTACAGAACAATAGATGGATGGATGGGATAGAAGGACGGAACCACAGAACAATGGATGGATGGATGGATGGATGGGATAGACGGATGGAACCACAGAATAATAGATGAATGGATGGATGGATGGATGGGATAGATGGATGGAACTACAGAACAATAGATGGATGCATGGATGGATGGGATAGAAGGACAGAACAACAGAAAAATGGATGGATGAATGGATGGGATAGACGGATGGAACCACAGAACAATAGATGGATGGATGGATGAATGGGATAGATGGATGGAACTACAGAACAATAGATGGATGGATGGGATAGACGGACGGAACCACAGAACAATGGATGGATGGATGGATGGATGGGATAGAAGGACAGAACCACAGAAAAATGGATGGATGGATGGATGGGATAGACGGATGGAACCACAGAACAATAGATGGATGTATGGATGGATGGGATAGACAAATGGAACCACAGAACAACAGATGGATGGATTGATGGATGGCATAGACGGATGGAAAAACAGAACAACGGATGGATGGATGGATGGATGGATGGGATAGAAGGACGGAACTACAGAACAATAGATGGATGGATGGATGGAACAACAGAACAATGCATGGGTGGATAGATGGAAAAACAGAATGATGCGTGGATGGATAGATGGAACGACAGAGTGATGGATGGATTGGTGGATGGAACAACATTTTTGTTCCAACGATTTATGAAACTATATAACGATGGATGGGTGTAAGGATGGAACCATGGAACAATGGATGGATGGAATGACATCCATGGTTGGTTGGATGGATGGAACGACAGAACGATGGGTGGATGGAGGGATGGAACAACCGAATTATGGATGGATGGAATCATAAACAAAGAAATAAATAAATACAGGGAATACACTTTTATAACATTAAATACTTTGGAAAATTGATACGGTTGAAGTCATAAGTTTACATACCCCTTGTAGAATCTGCAAAATGTTCATTCTTTTGAACAAAATCTTTTTTTTTTATTAAAAAGGGATCATATAAAATGCATGTTATTTTTTACTTAGTACTGTCCTGAATAAGATATTTTAAAAAAAGATGTAAAAGATATATGTAAAAGATGTTTACATATACCCCATTCAAAAGTTTACATACCCTTAATTCTGAATACTTCCAAAAAATCTTCAGTTTTCCAGCATCTTTTGCATATTTTAACCCTTTCCAGCAGAGACTGTATAATTCTGAGATCCATCTTTTCACTCTGAGTACAACGCAGGGACTCAAACACAAACATCATATCATGGTAAACATGGTTTTGTGAATTCTCCCAATTCTAGCTTTTTCTATCCTGAACGATGGCTCAAACTTTTTGTAAGTAGCATTTCTCATGTTTCTTGCCTCTCCAGATAAATCGCTTGTTGTCTTCCTCAACTCTAAGTAGATAAAATGTATAAATGTCATGAATGTGATGTAAAGTTCTAATACCAACAGGTTCCAATAACAACAGGTATCCAGATGTGAGTGTGTCCCATTCTTTGCCAAAACACACACATTTCTGGGCATGTGCTTCGTTCTTCCTGCTGGTTTGTGTCATGTGATCATGTATCCCATCCACCTGTCTGTCTCTGGAGAATAAAGGCACTCAGTTTCCCTCAATCTGTGAATGTATAAACACATCTGACACTATGACAACAGACATGTTTAATTCCTCAAAAGGTCTTACAGTATCAGTGCAATTTTGCTTCTTACCTGGCTTAAGAATGTTTCGATTTTTACTGAAAAGCAAGACAAAAATAACGAGATCATTTTTGCGGTGTGAGCGAACTTCAGCAATGTGAAACATCTGTCCGCTGTGTTTGTTTATGGAGACGTTTAAATAAGTAACACAACATATGCTGCCGATTTCAGACTTCCCACCCAAACAGTTGCACTTCTCTCAGAGACTCGCTGTGGGAAAACAGCAGACACTCAGTCAGATGACAACGGGCTCAAAACGCAGATGCTTTGTGTGTCCTGCAGGGACTGGAGCATTAATCGATCTGTTATTGGTAATGAGCTGTTAAACTGAACATGAGAGGCCAGTGAACTAAAACAGCCCCAGCGTCTGTGTGTGGAAGTGACGTAAGCAGAATCAAGAGCACTGATTGGCCGGTTGTTCTGGAACTGTCTGGAACATTAAACGCCATTAAATCTCAACAGTCTCAAACTCTGCTAATCAAGAATCTCTGCTAGTCTTAAAATCTGTCTGTCTATCTGTCTGTCTGTCTGTCTATGTCTATCTATCTATCTGTCTGTCTTTCTGTTTATCTATCTGTCTATCTATCTATCTATCTATCTATCTATCTATCTATCTATCTATCAATCAATCTATCTATCTATCTATCTATCTATCTATCTATCTATCTATCTATCTATCTATCTATCTATCTATCTATATCTGTCTATCTATCTATCTGTCTGTCTAACTGCCTAACTCTATCTATCTATCTATCTGTCTGTCTTTCTGTCTATCTATCTATCTATCTATCTATCTATCTATCTATCTATCTATCTATCTATCTGTCTTTCTGTCTATCTATCTATCTGTCTGTCTGTCTGTCTGTCTGTCTATCTATCTATCTATCTGTCTGTCTGTCTGTCTATCTATCTATCTGTCCATCTTCTGTCTATCTCTCTCTCTCTATCTATCTATCTATCTATCTATCTATCTATCTATCTATCTGTCTGTCTATGTCTATCTATCTATCTGTCTATCTTTCTGTCAATCTATCTATCAGTCTATCTATCTATCCATTTATCTATATCTATCTATCTATCTATCTATCTATCTATCTATCTATCTGTCTGTCTTTCTGTCTATCTATCTATCTATCTATCTATCTATCTATCTATCTATCTATCTATCTATCTATCTGTCTGTCTGTCTATCTATCTATATATCTGTCCATCTTCTGTCTATCTCTCTCTCTCTATCTATCTATCTATCTATCTATCTATCTATCTATCTGTCTGTCTATGTCTATCTATCTATCTGTCTATCTTTCTGTCAATCTATCTATCAGTCTATCTATCTATCCATTTATCTATATCTATCTATCTATCTATC